>WYDI02014243.1:0-25436 GCA_009867235.2 Psittacus erithacus | reverse complement strand
ATAAAAAGGAAAATCCTAGAAGTAAAGCCTCTGGATTACTAAATGATACAAGTTAGGAATAAATTGGAGAACTGAGATTAATACAAGAGTCCGTAAGATCTGGCCCAAGCATTATCCATAAAGTAAAGAGGTAAAGGCCTAATTCAGACTTGCTGAATTTCACCTATCCCACGTTACTCAGTTTTCAAGCATTCAGTATGGCTTAAACCAACGGGCCTGTCGCATTCCTAAATACCCATTTATGCTCTAAACATATCCCTCAGACACAGTACTGATACTGGAGTGGAAAAATTTCCAAGATATGCTGTTTAACTGAAATGAGAAGAATAACATGAATCTCACATTGAAAAAAATGCTCTGTGGATAACTCTTTTGGCAGAAATTGCTCACTACTGAAAAATAAAAATGTAAACAGCTCTTAACAGTCAGGCTACAATTGTACCTTGATACATGCTATTGTGACTAGAATGGAAATACATCAACTTTGTAATTTGTAACTGCACTGCTACCAACTTCATATGTCAGAAGTGGCAAAACCTTTATGCACAGTACCTTGTAGTCCCAAAGAATGAATAGCCATACAATGAAGTTCATAAAAAATGAATAAACAGGAAGGAGTCAGAGGCAGCTCAAAGGTTTCTACAGACAAAAGGCACCATCTTGTCCTTGTCCTCTACACATACAGCTGCAGCAACAAAGCAAGTCCTTGGGGTTCCAGCTGCTCACTCTATGGACCTATACCTAGCAAGATATAAAAGGCCCACCCACACGTAAACCTCTCCCCATGGACAACCCTATTGTCTAGTGCAAGTATGCAACCAATTATCCCTAACCCACATGGCCTTTCAGCACCATTCCTAATCAACCCCATCCTTCTCCAAGCTACAAAGCACCCTCCCCTGCCTCAAGGCAAGGAAGCAACCATAGCAGAGGCCACCAGAGGAAGTTCCGTACTGCTGGTGGCACAGCAACAAGCCACAAGCCACCACTGTCACCCCTCCAGCAGAAGATGCTATTCCTCATCCCCTTTTACTTGGATCAGCAGAGGACTGTGCAACCAGAAGAGTTCCTGCTAGTTGCCTGCTTACTGCCTGTCCAAACAACATCATCTCCCATATAGTAGATTTGAGACATCCCACTGCAGTGGGGCACAAAGGGACATGTGAAGCAATTTTAGCAATGCCAAGGCTTCTATTCTTAACATCGTACTGCTAAAAACTTCAGCAAGGGCAGAATCTGGGTCCTGCCTCCCATCCCAGGAGGCAATGCATCCGTACAACGAGTGGGTGTGTGTAAAGAGATGAAAATACTCTCTGAAACACTGTCCAACAATACCACAGATAGACAGAACCTATTCAAGGTTAGAGATGTCAAATGTTTGTGACTTTAGTCACACATCAGAAGCTAACAAGCAGGGAAGTTTTCATTTTTAACCTACCAGTTGGTTCCGGATTCAAGCAATTGAACTGAAAATTTCTGATGATTATGATAGCAGCTTCTAGCCTTCATAAATTTTCAGGACAGTCTGAATACATTGCCCCTGACTTAAATAAAACCTAAAAGCATAGTTTAAAAACAAAAAAAGCTTAAAGATTTGAAAAAAAATACAGGTCATTCACACATGTAGCCAAAAAAGACCACAGGGCAGAGCTTGCACATACATTGGATGTAGGAAACGCTGTGTAACACTACTTGATGAAGGATTTCTTCCCTAAAGTAAGCTAAGTTTCATGAAAAATAACGAATTCTTCACAAGTGCAGATGCTCCTTCTGCTTTTATCCCCTCAGGCACTGTTGCTGACTTTAAAAGAAACAAACAAATATAATGTGCTGCTAAATAAATGAATGTTTTTGCAGCTAAGTAATAAAATGTACTAATTCACATTTGCCTAATAACCTTTGCTGACACAAGGACATCCTCTGTGCCCAGTAATTCAATTTTAGTATTATCATGAGGCATTCAGTGAAGCACTCAGCAAGAATCAGAAAAACCTTCATAATAATCCCTGCTATAAATTATGTTTTATGACAGCTTGCATACCCGCAAATTTCACTCTCTTCAATTAAAATGCATGTTTACAGTTTCCCACTTAAATAATACACTTTCCTTAGCTGTTTCATACAGGATAAATCAGGTTTATGAGACTGAAAATGGTAGAAGCGACATATCCACTCTTACAAGAATTACAGGAATTCATATTCTTAATGGGTTTCATTCTTTCCAGCTAGTTCATAACTAGAATAAGACTTGAATCTCCAGAAACACTTATGTCCTTATTCTCAGAATGTTATTTACTGTTAAAAGGAATTTCCAACCTAATATTGTCTCTTTCCTCAAAGCAAACATCGCTTTGTTGTGATAAAAGGAAGTAATACAAAGATAGGACTGACACACTTTTGTGACCCTTCTGTAAAATAAAATTACCTACACTGAAAAATCTATTTTGGTAAATGTGAGTTCTTGAGACCTTTATATTTGTCTCCTCCTAAGCACAACTTTAAAAAACAACACACAGCCTTGAAAATTCTTTTTAAATTAATTCACTCTGGTTTACAGGACTGCCCAAGAACAGAAAGCAATACAGGACTATAGTCAGTACACAAGCCCAGCAGTCCACAGCCCTGACTTGCTCCACATTGTGCAATCAGTGACCAGAAGACAGCATTTAGAAGCAGAATTTAATCCACAAAATAAATGGCAAAGGTAGAAACATACACAAAAACCTCTCCTCAGGCGCACTTTCCAGTAGCACGGAAGATCTCCGGCACGAAGGTAGTCAGGATTTTTGCTTGCCTATTTTTGCCAATAAAACCTGAAGACAAACTGGTACGGCAACCATTATGCGCATTGAAAACCACTGCACAAATATGCTGTATTTACAATAGCAACCACGAAACTACTGACAGGCAAAATATAAAATCTTATTTCAGCATTTGCACCTTTTTTTCTTTAAATTAGTTTTCTTTCACTGATAAACCTTGAAAACGATAGTCAACATCACCATGCCATTGAATTGAGCAACTGCATTAAGCAATTAAGTATTACCATGCATGAGTTCAATCCTCCATTTCAATTTGTGTTCTGTTCTAATGGGATGGGCACTAAAATTCAACTGAAAAGTAAATAAATGTTGAGTCATTGAAACCAAACTATGAATTGGAAAGGAATACAGCATGTGACTTAAATGTTTTAGATGTAAAAACAACTTACAAAAAAAAAGAAAACAATATGTACAGCTGGAGATTCTGACTGCACATGGTTACTACTTTATGTTTCTGAACTAGTATGCTTTTTTATAATTTCATTCACAATGCTAAAGAGGAAAAAAACCTTTCTTCAGTTCTCAGTTTCTGGAGTTTGCACAAGTCACTGAGGTGAACAGTCTGTACGATTGTTCATGGAAAAGCTATTTTGTAAATAATGGATAGAGAAATACTACTACAAAATAGTCAACTTTTATAAGTCATTGGAAATTTTGTCATTCTGGAAAGTTGTGGGGTTTTTTATTTTGTACCACTGAACAGGTCAAATTTTAGATTCCACTAGGTATTACATTATCTAATCCTTAACATACTGTGCAAAGAAAATGAAGCAAAACATGGTTCAGCAGCTTATGACAATGGAATGGTTTGTAACTTTCCCTTTTTCCTTGATTGCAACTCACAAATCGCTGCTAGACCTAACAATGTTGCCATAGGAAACTCCAGTGCATTATCTGTTTGCACCAGGCATAAAATCAGCTTTGTTTTTGTACATAAAGCAAACAACCTCAGCATTCTGAGCGCTTGCAAAAGAATGTCTTCGTGAGAACTACATAGCCTCATACAAACTATTTATTTGTTCTGACAAGAACTCAGAATTGTTACACAAAATTAACTTCCAAAGCTGCCTGTGATGCTCATGTGATCTTGGCAGAGCATCCTTCTTGTCTTGGAAGAACAGTACTGAAGTTAATAGCTGTAACAATTAAAGCAGCCACTACTGTACTTGCCCAAAATCCAAGACTGTCAGTACATTTACACCAGTAGAGCCAGATACAATATTCCAAATGTCTTCTCTGTTAATTTCAACAAAGCAAGATGGGAAACTACTTACAGTATAGTTAAAAAACAAGATGAAGTCACGCTTACAAGAAAATTACCCTGGTCAGTGTAAGCATAACAAAATTATAAGAAAGCACATGTATTTCAGAGCAATGGCTTTTATGTACTGTGCATGTGCAGTCCCAGATTCCAACATAACTCAGGAAATAAAGGTAACTCATGTATAACCCATGCACCTTCCACAGATCATAGAATCACAGAATACCAGATTGGAAGGGACCTCAAGGATCACCTGGTCCAACCTTTCTAGGCAAACCATGACCTATACTAGATTATACTCAACCGTATTGAATCCACTGATTTCACTCGGACCACTTGATTTCACTCACCTTAACATACTTTGAAGGATTTTTTGAAAAAGAGATGACCATTTCTCCAAACTAAAATTTCCGTATATAAACTTGTCTGCTTCCCACCCTGAGCTTTTGAAGTGCTTTACATCTGAAAACTGATCCATTTCCTGCATGATGTTTTGCATTAGAGATTTGTTTCTAACTGATGCCACTAACTGGTTAAATAAACAGAAGTTATACACACCTTAATCTAAATTTTAAAAAAAATTGTCTAAGCTTTATGTATTATTCATGATACAGTTTTGCCTAAAGCTGATGTAAATTATAGCCCTATTCCCAGAGTAACATAGATTAGCTGTAAAGCAGTACACGTACCTTCTAACTTCCCTCCAAATCCACTCTGCCAAGAGTTGAACAAGCATGGATCCATCCAATCAGTTACATGCTAACATAACCAGCATCAACGCACCTTGAAGTACCCAAACTTCTGTCCCTTCATACTTACAGTTCAACACATTTTTTGCAGTTAATGAACATGTAATCTGTCATATAGCCTAGTTACAACTGATGAAAAAACCCCAACATTTTAAGTACTCTAAAATTCAGATGTAATAGAAGGTATGTGCATTTGCATATCCCACTCCTACATCGCTGGCATCAGCAGTAACAAGAGCACTGTGTACACTTGCATTCACTTCTGATTATCCAATACAGGAGAAATCTGTTGCAAATACGAAAACCACTTTCATAATTCAGGTGTGCCATATTAAACATTACACATAGTATCTCTGAGTAATTTATGAATAATGGAGTAAGTATGCAATTAGTTTTTCTTCATATTTTTGGGCAGGAATTGAGAATAGTCACAGTCTGTTGGCATTCTTCACCACACAATCCTTAATCACATTAAACAGTCTTTTAAAAGCCAAGTGTGGAATGTTCACTAAAAAGTATTTAAGTTCTTTTACTTACTAATTTTCCAGCAGACATTCCTTATCTTGCAGTCTTTCAGAACTAACATTTAAGCTGGTTGCCTCACGCTAAAAGCCTGTTATCCACTCTAATTTTACCTATTCTAATTTAGAAAACTAATTTGGCTTAATTCAACTTAGTCAAATACCTAATACAAATCAACAAAAACATTTACATTCTTTTTTCTGAATGGATTTTCATTTTCCCTAATGTCTCAATGTTTTTTTCTCCAAAGCAGCAAACTACACTGGAACACAATAAGCAGCTCACCAGCACTTTTACCCTACTGCCATGCTCCCTAGCACCTTCCTAAAACCTCTCAGTTTTTCACAGTAAAACTTCAGCCATTTTTTATTGAAGCATGAAAAGCTGTTTATTGCACTGAAAATCATATAACTCAAGGTCAGAATGCACATAATTTGTTGGATAAAAATGCAGCAATTCTGTAGAAGTTGAAGAGCTCAACACAGTTGAGACTCACCTTTCAAGTTGGTAGATAACATTATGGACAATTTCAAAACAGGGCAAGTCTAAATCTGGATAATGTCATCCAGAAGACTGTGACCCTGCTAGCACACAACTGGGCCTACATGTCATTCAGGAATGTCCATGCCAAAATCAAAACAAAGAAGTATTAAAATACCATTTATTGATTGAAAATGGGCTTCTACTGTTAAGAGTCCCAAGATTTATTACCTTCTTGGAATCACACATAGTACACAGTAAGTACAAAAAACTTCACAGCCCATGCATCCTTGGCCTGTCAAAGAAGGCTTTTAAAAAGCTCTTACTTGCTCAGTTAATTTTAAAGTATGACAAAAATTATGTTCTTCTAACACACACCTACCTTTTTTCCTGAAATCACATTCTTATTAAAAATAATCATTACTCTTCCTAGCCTCTAGGTAGACAAGGGTATAATAAAACAAGACATTATTTCATTACCATCATTTTGTGACTGCATTATCCTGATATCATACCCTCTGGCCTGTCAAATGTCACTTTACTGGTATCTTTCCAAAGAATGATGCAAAGATCTTCTCCCTTGTCTGGTGCTTCAATGTAACCCTTTGTGCATCCCTCCAGTGATTTCTTCAATTCCACCAGGTACTCTTCATCCATCTGTTCCCTGTTGTAATTCACCCAGCTGTAATCCTGTCTATCAGGACCCTCTTACTTTATGCCTCCTTCTCTCCTTCCTGCTGAGGGAGAGAGGGTAACAGTCACCTACCCTTCTCAGCTCCCACACTCCACTTCTTAAACTTCCAAAATAAGAGGCTCTATGTTTCCTTCCAGATCAGCCCTTCTGTCAGAAGAAAGGGACCACAAAACACAGTCCATTATGATCTTCTAAACCCCTTTTTTTTTGGCAAAAATAACAACGTGCGTAGACTACAACATCATGTTGCCCCGTATTGTTTCTTTATCTTCCCATGCCCACTTAAGCAACAGTCTTATTAAGAATGTGGGCATAGAATGTAACTCAGCTTCATTTTAAGATTTTATAGATTAATGCCTGCCTTAGTGAACACTGTCCAACTTCAACATAGTAAAATGTGTAGGCAAAAAGGCTTCAGACTACTGCTTTCCCTTCTGGTTGCCATGAACCATGAGCGGATGCAGATTCAAGTATGACTTCCCATCTAAATTGAAGCAAGCTGGTTTATTCATATGACATACTATTCCACTAGATCTCTGTATCCTCAGACATGGAAGTGTATCTTACTTTGTGTCTGCATAGCAAAATGGGGTCCTTATCGATGACTTAGGCTGTGAGGCAATACTGTGATAACACAGTAAATCCTGCTATCACTGCCCATGGAAATGCACTCCACGTTTCATTCTCTCTGTCAAGCTGCCATTCGTATGCTGGCTGTAAGCTCCTTGCATTCATTAGATATACTGAGACGACTGGAGCATGAGTTCTGGTTGTTTGGTGTCTTTCTTTTTTTTTTTTAAAATACAGAAATGAAATAGAAAACATTCTGAATGAAAGTCACCCAGACCTGTAAGACACACTTTTATCATTTAAAAACACCAAATCCTGGAAAAAATAAAATAGTAATATGGCAGAGAAAAACAAATTACTAACATGGAGGAAAACTACTGTCAGCTCATTTTGCAAGAAGCAGAAAGGGTACACGGAAAATCCATGACTAGCACTAGCACGGAGGAACAATGGGCTCTAGAAGAAACGTGATTCTGCCCTCACTAAATTAAAAGCCTCTGAAAGGCATGTGGTGTAATTTTTGGAAATTCTGAATTCCTCCTGCTTTCTCTACTTTTACTTTTGAATGGTTATCTTGTAAACAATACAGAAAAACATAACTCTTCCAATGACCTGAAGTACCTGAGTCCTGGCAGGAACACTGCTGTGCACTGGGTCAGAGCTCTGCTTGTGAGGATCACAAGACATGGGAAAGCTTAACACTTAGCATCCCTCTGGGTCACATCCCTCTGGGCCACAGTATCTATACTTTCCAGCTCTGAAGTAGCAACACTGCAGACACAGCTTGGATGGCTACATCCTTTGGCTACTCAGGCAGCCAAGAAGGCCAGTGGCATCCTGGCCTGTATCGGAAACAGTGTGGCCAGCAGGGCCAAGACAGTGATCTGTACTGGGCACTGGTGAGGCTGCACCTCGAATCAAGAGAGATACTGAGGTGCTGAAGCAGGGCCAGAGAAGGGCAACGAAGCTGGTGAAGGGTCTGGAGCACAAGTCTGATGAGGAGCAGCTGAGAAAACTGGGGGTGTTTTGTCTGGAGAAGGGAAGGCTCAGGGGGACCTTACTGGTCCTGTAACTACCTGACAGGAGGTTGTAATGAAGTGGGGCTCAGTCTCTTCTACCAGGTAACAAGTGATAGGACAAGAGGTAACAGCCTCAAGCTGCACCAGGGGAGGTTTATTTACCAAGATGGTGGTTAGACATTGGAACGGGCTGCCCAGGGCAGTGGCTGGAGTCACTGTACCTGGAAGTGTTTAAAAACCGTGCAGGTGAGGCCTTCAGTGATATGGTTTAGTGGTGGACTTGGCACTGCTGGGGTAATGGTTGGACCTTTGATCTTAAAGGTCTTTTCCAGCCCAGTTGATTCTATGATTCTATCTCTCCTGAACACTTGAAGGGACACAATGACCCTGCAAACTTGGGAAGGGCACTACAGCTATGCTGTGGTCAGTGCAAACTCCTTTTCCTCTCTCTGCAAAGTGGGAGAGGCTCAGGAGGCAGATGATAAATATGAATGATAATTCATTTTTCCAGACTGCACCTAGCAAAACACGTTCTCATTCATGAGTTCTGCAGCACACACTCAATTCCAGATAGTCACCTGAAGAACTGAAAGTTTCTTAGGAATCTCAGGGAAGATGTTCCCACATGAATGTATCTACACGTGCAGAGGGGAAAGCATTAGTGTTTCTATCCCAGATTTGAGAATTCTTTACTCATTCTTGCAGAACTCACAAAGCCTCTCCCCCAACAGTAGCTTTTATCCTTAAAATCCAGATATACACCTCTCAGCATTCCCTGTAGGAACACTATAAATAGACATGGGATGTGCCCAGGGCACAAAAATCAGAGTTTTAAACATTTTTCATTTACTTAACAAAAAGCACGTTACATGTGGAATTTGTAGTCATAGTTCACATTATTATAAGCAATCTTTATTTGTGATCTCCCTACATAAAGAACAAAATTAGAATACCAGCATACGCTCTGTTATGTTTGGACCATTAACAAGGTGAAGGATGTCATCAATATTACAGCAGATCTGGCACCAGTTAAAGTAAATCTATATAGATGGAGCAATCATTAAGGCCGTACAGATTCATTTTCCTCCAGAGTGTCAAAAATCCTCCCCACATGCCCTCAAGTGCCGGAGTTCAGTTTGATTTCTGATTTAGCTGAAAGTTGTGCAAAAGCAGACACAACATTACCCATTAACTAAGTGCCTGAGATAGCCCTGTGTGTTTATTCCAGTGAGTGCATAAAATATCTTGCAGTCATGAAACGCGTCAGAATGATGTTTACTTCAAACAGAAATATACCATTATCTTGTTCATTAAGCAGAAACCTCTCTCTCAGCAAGAAAATTCAATTTACAATATTTCTGCAAGGAAATACTGCTACAGGATCCCAGTGCACCTTTGGATGGACAGTATTTTCCCTTTCATTTCCCTCTTCTTTTAAGCATATGGTTAGCTGCTCTGTTTCAGGAATGCATGGAAAAGGCTACATAGTTCAAAACGAGAAAAAGAATATTCGGTAGAAGCATATCCAATTTTAATTACAAAGCACTATCAAATCTGTATGGACACAATAGGAAAGTGGAATTTGTTAAACTGGCTTCCTCCTGGATTCATAACCATTCTTCATCATTCAGAGTGCAGGATAAAACACTCACAATCCTCCTCCAGCAAACAGTTCAGTTTCTGCATAAGCAGCAAATCCTCTGGAGACAGAGCAGGCAGAGAAAATGCAGTTCCTTCTGTATCTCTCAGAGAAGTGCCAAACAGTATGTAGGGCACAAACCAGCTCTGCAGGTTCACCATGAACATAGCTCTTCTTGTCTTGCCTGCCTATTGTCAAGTCAGCAAATTAGGAATTTCAAAAAGCACATGTCACTGTGCTTTCCTACTTGTTCTTAAAAAACCTGCAAGTAGGAATAGAGGGGGAAAGAGCCACTTTGATGCAGTGAACACAAAAAAAGAAGTTTCTTCCTCAACAGATTAGCCATGTAGCCAAGTCTGAAAGCAAAGAGGCTTGCTTCATAGGGGAAAAGGGTAATTGAAATAATTCTAGTAGTGCTGAGACAGGCAGCCAGTAAGAAAATCACAGAGGTCAGTTTGGAGCATGAGGGGAGTGAAGACAAAATAGGCATAATTAGCAACCTGCCTGGACATCAAGAAGAATATATTACCTCTTGGACCATACCTGCCAATACCTAGTAGAGTTTTCATCTTGGAGAACCACCGAAGCACAGCTTGGCTAAGCAGAAGGGCACCAAAATCACTACTAGAAAGCAGCGCTCTCAAAATAACCAAGAGCTCCACCTATAGATGGTGGGGAGAAGAAGGAAGAAGGGGAAGGAACCTAAACCCACATCTGCATCTTCCCTTTAATTTCCTATCAATAAAAGATACAGCTAGCCAGAGCTCTTAAAGCAAGTTAATGCAAATGCATTATATGCAAAAAAAAGTTCTTCTATTCTCAAAATACCAGCTATAGGTATGGAAAACTGAAAAATAAATACAGCTCTCTCATGGCTTTGGACTACAATGATAGTCCTATCACAAGGCAACAACAGCATAAATATTCACAGAATAAAAAAGGACTATAAAAAGACATATTTTGGAGCTACAAATTGAAAAAAAAATTGTTTTATCTACTTTTTTCAGGACATGAGATATCCACTATTTTTCCTCATGACAGAAGAATACATATCATTATGTATCATTTCCTGTAAACAAGACAGGATGTGTAAATAAATCCTGGGAAAAAAAAAAAAAAGGATGTGAATATTCATGCAGAAGAGTATGCTATCGGTGCTGAGAGTTTTAACAGGAAATTCATCTAGGGAGGAAGGGAGGCTTAGTTTTCAAAAATCATTTGTTTCCTCCTGCCATATGAAAACCCCTGCAGAACATAGAAACATTTTCTTTTTTCCTGAACCACACCAGTATCATTCAGGAGTTCACATAACAGCACAAATTTAATGAACAGGCAAAAATCTGCACTATTCAGACTGAAAGTGGTGAATCCCAATTTAAAAATATATAAATCCCACTGATACTTTGGCAAACGCAGAAAAAAATGCAATATGAGTTGAAAGGGGGCAGCCTAGCAGAGCATGAAAATATAAAGACTTTTTCTGATTTTAAATTGAGGAAAAGAAATTAAATTGGTAAGAATAAATTAGTTAATGAGTAGGAAGGTGAAGAAACTGAAGTTTCCAAGGTACGACCTGTTTTTTGGAAAGAGTTTTTAAATAACAAAATAAAACAAAAAACAGGTGCGAACACTGGAAGGTTATAGTCAATAACTGCCATCTTCTCTGCAATGCAACGCATAATCAACGAACATAGCTGGAGCCTTGCTGTCCTACCCACACATACCAGCACCCAACTAATGGTGTTTCTTCTCCTACAGTAGTATTTTCCCCCCGTTTACTTAAGTTAAAATTTAGGCCAACTACAAAAATTACTTTGTACATTCTCATCATTGCAACATGAATTAAGGACTCCCTTATAGTGTTTTCCCCAAAATTACACCATAAACTCTCCTGGGTAAAACAGAAACCAGCCTCCGATTCTCAGGAAGCTACAGGATGAAAATTGCTACTTATTTGGTGCATGTAATCCATCCACAAAAATAGCCAAAGCTGCCATGGACTCACTGTCCTGAAACTGTGCAGATTATTGCTCATTTTTCACTTAGGTGCACCACTCTTTTTGCTTTAATGCCCACAAACCAACAGCATCGTTTGGTCTGAGGACTGACAATTCCTGCTCAAGTCTTCTCTGTTCTGGTAACTGTAAAGTCCCAACTGCCAGACAGCATGAGAAAACTAATCTGGAAATCCTAGCAACATGAATGGGCTCTCCAGTCAAAACAGAAAAGCCTCCCCGGATCTGCACCTAGCAACTGGCAGGGGCACCACGAGCTGGTGGAGCAATTTCATGTGAGCAGCTGAGTCTGCATGCTGAATCACACACAGCACCATCTGTAAAAGCCTCTGCTGTTTCCTCTCTTTTCCCAGGATGGAGCTAAAGAAAGTTCACATACAGTAGGAGCAAATAGGGTCTGTGTGTTTGGTACACTCCACCTATTGGCACATTGAGCATCTCCAGGTCACCTTGAAGGCAGCTGAATTCAGGCTGGCACTGCACAGCTTCAGAGTTCAACTTGCATGTCAGGTAACTATCCCATCTAACGCAAGAGCAATCATCACTCTCTGATTGCGCAGTATTTATCTTTGTTACTCAATTTTAAAGTAACAAAGTGAAAGTGAAGGATCACCTGTCTTTTACCCTGAAAAGCCTAAAGAAACAGGATTAAAAGTATGCTCTGTAAATCTCTGTGGTGTGCACACAACTCCATAGAGCATCTCATCTGCATTTTTGCAATTAAAATGGTTCAAATAAACTACCATGTCTTGTTTCTCACTCTACTACAGGGTTAGTGTCTGTAAAAATAACAGAAAAACACCCCAACTGATGTCCTGATCCTGTGGAATATTTTTGTATTACTCTCTTGATAAGAGCACTCAAAAAAAAATAAGTATCAAGAACCTGTCATCCCAGAAGAGATTACAGGTTCAAAGCCAAGATCACGGCCACAGATCCTAAGCACAGCTACTTTATACACACCTACTAAACCCAGTGCTATTCCTCCCACCAAATGTTTAAGACGGCCCACAAAATACTTCAGATTTTCCACTTAAAAGGACAGCATTATGAACACAGTTACCATTTCACATGGTTTAGTATCTGAACTGTTAATTATATCTTTAAGTCATTCACAAAATCTTTTTTTCTTTTTCTTTTTGAAAACAGAGATTGCATGTATACCAAAACTACTAAAACCCTCCAAGCATTTTGGGGTGTTGAAATCCACCATTCGTGCTAGCCAACTGCAAGGGCATTGCCTACCAAAATTCCAGTCCATGCTGATCAGCATTCTTGCTGACCAATTCTCAGGCATTGCCTGGCAAATAGAAGTGCCCAGGATCCATTCCCAAAAGGCAGTTCACATGGAAACTCTATTTCAGAGACAAAAATGTCAAGCTAGGTTCCAAGCCTGGAAATAATGCAAATACACCATTGCAGTCTGAACTTTATGTATCATTTTCCACAGGATTTTGCCATTAACTTGAAGTTGTTTGTGACTGCTTTTTGTTCTCTATATTTAATAAATTATTAAGTCCTGTTGTAATTTCTTCTCATACTGTTTGGGTTTGGAGGCTTAAAGGAATTGTGTATTTATTTTAATTTTGAATCCCATTTCTTTTTTGCTTCTGTTGCAGATACATGAAAGACCAAAAAAAGCGGGCACACAAACTGATTGTATTAAAAAGGTTTTTATGCAGTGTTGTCAGAAATACACAAAGTTGTTTTTGCAACGTGTGCCCTTTTATAGAAAGTTTACATATTACAATATCAGGACAAAAAAATGGCCAGGTGCAAATCTTTTATTTAAGGCACAATTCTCTTGCAAAGAGAGTTGCTATGGGGGAAATATCATTGTCATATAATATACTCAGAAGCAGCAAAGCACATCTTTGATCCAGATTGTTTACTTCTTCATGGGGTTCAAGTAAACAAGGGAAAAATAAGTGTTTTTAATGAAGATGTTGACTCACTTAACATTTTTCCAGAGGAAGCCTTTAAAGAGCAAACATTTTGCAGCCACTTAAGTTTGTTACTGAAACTATCTTCAATGGCTGGATTTCCAGTTATTGCAGGAGTTGCTTCTGTTTGCGAACCCTTCTGCTGAAAAAAAACTCATGGTATATAGCTCATACCTTCTCATTTCTGGCTATGAGCAACGCACAGAAATTTTACACATACACTTAACCTTATGCAGATTAGTGTGAAACATTTTATCTCAAGTTTCCAGCATTATTTTCAGTCAGGAGAAACTTTTCCTCTAAATGTAACAGTACTAAAACATCAGCGTTCATTCTTCATCCCTGAGTCCTCCTTAATCAAGTTTCTCAGTAACTCCCATGAAGAGCAACCATGAGTAAGATGGTTTACTATCACATTGTAAATGTAAATTACTGTTTAAACTCGGTCTACTACTGCCATAATTAATCATTAACTGGAGAACAGCATCTATCTCAAGCAGCACGGGCGGATTACCAACACCCCTTCATCAAAGACAATGTGTTAAACCGTGAAAAGATGAAAACAGGAAAGTTTTTATGGACTGAATACCAGTAGCTGGAAAGGGTAAAATAAACAGCAAAGGAGTAAAGGAAGAAAAGTGTCTAAGGGCTTTTTTTGTTTAGGTTTGTTTGGTTTTGGTTTTTTGTTTTTTTTTTGGGGGGGGGAGGTCTTTTCGGGGGATATTTTTTGTTTTATGACATTAAAGAAAGTACTAATTTAATTACAGCTGAATTATCCCAATTATGTTTTCACTGTCAGACAAGGAATTATAACAAAGTAAGAACAAGTTAATCCAATGCGAACAAAAAGATGATTCGTAAGGTCTAGAATGGGTTTCTGAGAAAGCAAGGCTAGAGAAAAAAATGAGGCTGTATTTGAGCAAAGAAAGAATGAAGAAACAGGTGCCAGCTTCAGCTGAAGGAAGAACTATGAGGAGATATTTTCCATATGCAGCTGGGAAAGACACAGCAGAAGTCAGCTGGCAACAGCTTGACTTTAACAGGAAAAGGAGAGAAAGATGCTATGAATGCTATGAACCTTGCCAAGAGGTTGATATTATCCATACTGGAGAGTGGAAGGGCAGTGCAAAAAGAGAGAGAAAATAATATGAAATAAGGAAAAATAATAAGAATACAAGAAAATAATAAGGAAATAATAAGGAAAATACAAAGAGAGACATTTTCAGTATATTTGATTTAATAAGCCAAGATATGCAGAAGGACAGAGACCTGGCTATAGAAAACAAGCATTTTACCACAGAATTACTCTCCAGTCCTCACACGCCACCAGCTTTTTTCGAGAAAGAACTAAAAAATCAGCCGTCATTTCTCTCATTCTTTAACCTTAGTGTTTAAACCTTGAGATTTTAATATATCATCTGTTTCAGGGGACCAGCAACAACCAGTAACAACCAGGCAAAATCCAGACTCACAATTTCACCTTCCCATAGAAAAGCCACTAATCTTTTCTTTTGTTAAAGGTAATATGGGGAGCATTGATACACATTATTAAATCATTCCTGACCTAGTCAATCTGCGCAAATACAACGAAAAGAATACAGTACTTGCTCACCAACTATCCATTTTGGCACTAATTTTTGGCCAATTAATTCTGCCAAATGATTCCTTTTCAGCTGCCCACTATATCAGATCTGTATCAGTGAACTGAAGATGCCTAGACAGAGAAGAGCATTTCAAGGTGTAAGAAGTCCAAGCCCCAAGAGATGCCAAAAGCCCTTTCAAGATGAAAGAGTGTATAAACTTTCTGCAAGCAGAAAGCACCCTGTTATCTCAGAGGAGCCACATTCCACCTCAGGAGATCAAGCCCACAATTTGCAGTTTGGAGATCTAAGCTGTGCTGCATGGTATTATTGATTTTTCCAGCTGCTTTTTATTGTAACTACAGCTCCACCCCTACTGTTCAGCCAGCATCCAAACATGCACAACAGTAAAGAATGTAAAAATTTGCATTCAAAGCTGTGAGAAAAACAAAAGGTGGGTAAAAGTGGAAAGATTATACTTACATTTGTAAGCAGTAACTATCCTTTCAGTCTGTCCCTGTTAACTAATTAACTTTGCCAGAGGATACCTGCATTTTTCACATTTTTTTTCCTCCACACTGCAGCACCAGGCCTCACCAATATACTGAAATACTTAACATCTACAGTGTTTGCACTTATTGAAATACATGTTCATTTTTGACCCTGGATCAGATAAGTCCTTAAGCACGCATTTAAGTTCCCCCACCTTTATTTACTACCAACCAAAACATGAATTCCAATGTCAATTGCAATACACAGGAAATCCACAGTTAAAATAAAAGGCAAGAACATCACCATTAGGATAGAGAAATTACAGACTTTGTTCATTAATAAGACAACATGGAATGTGGAATAAAACTAATTCAACATCATTAATAATCCTTATCCAACACAAAAGTAGTTTAGTATATATTGGATAAAATCCTGCATAAACTAACTCTGTAAGTATATTTTCATTTAAGAAAAACAAGAAGGAACAGAGTTTGTGAATTGGTAGGAACATGGAAGTACAACAAGTACGTATGTGCTTTTACCCTACCAGAAATATAGAAACCAATGTTAAGCAAATGCTGATCTTCACAAATACCTACCAAAATCCATCAAGACACTTACTTTTGTAATTTGTAATGAGAACTCCCAACACCCTAGTAACTTTCTAATAGCACTTTCTATTCTTATTTCCTTTTCAGCTCTGGAAGGAGTTCAGAGCACATCAATAATTGCTATTAAAAAGAAAACAAGTTACTGCAAATTTAATCAAAAGCACAAAATGACAACAGAGGTAGCTTTAACCTATTGGCTTAATTACAGAGGCTTCTCATCTGCAAATGTCACCAAGAGTACCTGTTGTAACTGTAGAATTAGAGGCTCAAGCACGAAGTTAGGAATACAAGCCCTAGTATGCAGTTTCCAACATGCATCAACAGAACACAGCGCAGAACCTATTCAAACTTGCATCTCCTTCCTTATCTTATCTTACTATTTTGGACTGTTAAAGCATCATCCCAGCAGCTCAAGGCACTTGCTGTTTACAGTTCTGACATTACTTAAGGGATAAATATATATTCACTAAATCTCCTGCCTGCTGTCTACATAATCCCTTAACCTTGCCTTTTCCGCAGCTATGGTTCTCTGCTGCCTTCTCATTTCTGGCCTCTCTGCTCTTTTCATGCTCGTGCTGCCTTCCCTTTCCCACTTCTTTTTCCAAGTTGTCGATATTTTGCATATCTTCACACTGAGATTCATGGTCACTATTCTTTCACTTTACAGCCCTCTTCAGCATGTTGTTTTGGTTTTTACACTTTATTAAGGGATGGGAATGTTAAAGAGATGTTAAAAAGAGTTCTTTGGTTAGCAGATTTCTATTAAATTTAGCATCTGTCTGCAAGACACAGACCAAGCAGAAAGCATTAAGCAAGAAGGCAAGTTTCAAGTCATCAGTGCGCTACAGAAAGACCTAGACAGGATAGGACACAATTAAAGGAGGGTGGGGATTTAAAACAAAAAATCAAGCAAGTAAATTTTTAGCCAAACTAAAAGCAGCATTATTCATTCAAACTGCACAGAAACTGCTCCTGAATTAAGACAAAAAAAAAAACCAAGAGGCCACCTTACACTATTCAACCACCAGTGGCTTTCTAAGATGAACTTTCTCAGATATTGTCACTCTCATTTTGACTTTGGCAAAAAAAAAAGGTAAAAGGTCTAAGAACAGACCATGAGTGAAACAAAGCTTTCCTCTTGATTGTTTGCTTCCTGACTTCTAAACCAGCTTTTAAAATTACATCTCCTGCTTCCTCAGAAGCTGGGCACACTTAGAAAATCAAGTTTGTTCTTCTAAATGGCAATCAAATAATCATTTAGGTATATTAAACAAAAAATCAGTAGTATAGCCAGGGGATTTTGGGGGATACCTATACTGGTTTTTGTTCGGGAAAGCTCACACAAAGCAAAACCTGCATCATTATAAAGGCCTGCTTATTACACAAATTTACATACGGGCTGAGGCACAAGAAGATCCAGTCATACGGTATTTCTACAAATAAACACACGAAGTTCACTACCACTGTCAATAACAAGTTCCAGACAAGAGAAAAGCCTCATTCATGCCAACTTTATCCTTGGTTTTGCATAGCTTAACCTCGGCAGCTCAAGAAGTAAGGTAAAACTTTTATTAATTTCAAAAGTAAGTAATATATTTAACATAGCATTTTTCAAGACTGAGCTTTTAATTTTGTATTAACCTCCTATAAAGAAATACATTTTGAGTTATAGTGGTTACTAATACACACTTAGATTTTTAAAAAGTTAAAGAAACAGTAGCAGTAGTCACTTCACATAAATGAGGCATACTGAAGCCCACGCCCTAAAGCATGCCAGTGGCATCACTGAACTCAAGGTGTACTTACATATTTAATAGCAGTCTATCATATTGACAGTTAACTTCACTCAGAACTGAAATAAGCACAAGTAATCTTACAGGATAAACCAAGAAAATAAAAAAATAAATAAACAACAAAGAAAACTAACCTTACTATTTAAGATATTGTGCTGGTTTTGTCTAGGGAAGAGTTTGTTTTCTTCATAGTATGTAGTATAAGACTATGTTTTGGATTCGTGCTAGAAACAGTGTTGGTAACTGTTATCAACAGATAGGATGTTTTAGTTACTGCTGAGTGGATGCTTACACAAAGTCAAGGCCTTTTCTGCTCCTCACCCCAAACCACCAGTGAGCAGGCTGGGGATGCACAAGGACTTGGGAGGGTACTCAGCCAGGACTGACACTAACAAACTCATGGAATATCCCAGACAATGTCATGCTCAGGAATAAAAGCTATGGGAAGAAGAATGAAGGCAGGACATTGGAGTGATGGTGCTTGTTTTCCCAAGTCACCATCACATGAAATGGAACCCTGCTGTCCTGAAGATGGCTGAACAGCTGCCTGCTGATGGAAGGTGGCGAATGAATCCCTTGTTTTGTTTTGCTTGTGTGCACAGCTTTTGCTTTACCTGTTAAGCTGTCTTCATCTCAGCCCATGAGTTTTCTCACTTTTACACTCGTGATTCTTTCCCCCATCCCACTGGAGTGGGCGCCAGCAGCTCTGTGGGGCTTGGCTACCAGCCGGGGTTAAACCACAACAAATGTTTAGGTTTATTGCTATTAAAAGGTTAATTAAATGTATGAAGTTACTGCATGAAGCCTGAAAAAATAGAAGTTAAGTGCTCATTATGCCAATGACTCAGAAAATAAGTATCTCATTAGTAACTCCAGAAAGGAGGTCTTCCTGCTGCTCCAGACACATTTCCAGTAGTTTTGAATACCTGCTTCCCCCAGTGCCCTCTTTCAAGCCCTGCTTCTGTGCTTTATCAGGCAGACTGCACAACCAGGTCACCTCTCGCTCTTGCACATGGAAACAAACAGTGGCCACTGGCCCTCCAGGCTGTTTTTCATAACCTCTCAATTTTAGCATTGCCACTATGACTTCACCTTACTGCCGCTGTAAGACGGCCCTGACATACAGGTCCCAGAGAGGCCTCACAAACAAAACAAAAAACATGGGAAAATAAATGTCATCACAAGAATTAGTTAAAAATCCCTCAGGCCCTAGCCCTTTCCTGCGTCTGTCACCACTTCAGCTAATTTGCAGTAACGAATTCTCTCAGATGGGGAGGACGACACACTGAATCGTGACCTCTGAGTTGCAAACCTAGCCTTGAGCAACTTGGTGACCTACATGGTGGCTGCACAGCTCAATAACTAGTTGGCTGGAGTCTGCAAATGCAAATCCCCACAACAGCCCATATGCTGTCGCTACACTGTTTGCTATATAATTTAATTTCCAAAAGAAGGCTTTATTAGCCTGTTGGCTTGCTGAAACACTGTTTTTTAAGAACTTTAATCGTAAAAAAAGAAACATATTTTATTTTACTTCCTAAACACTATGAAATTTGCATCAGGAGACAAAAAAACAAAAAAACAAAACAAACAAAACCTCCCCCCCCCAAAAAAAAAAAAAAAAAAAAAAAAAAAAACAAACAAAAAAATACAGCCCCCGAACAGACCTGTTCCTTCCTTCTTTTCTTAAACTAAAACCAAGGGTTTTTACTGTATAATACACCCTTCTAGTTGCACATTTTGCAGGGCCAAAGATGTACTGTGCATCCACAAAGATTTTAATTAGCTGACATCTCTGCATTGAAGTGGTACTGAGGCCCTCTGATACCAGCCTATGTGTGCAAGCCAACTGCTGGAAAGATATACTTGAAAAAGTAAGGTCTGGCAAAACTTAGTGTAGTAAAATGCAGCAAATCATCAGCTATGTATATCACCATCCAGACTAGATGCGTATCTCCCCTCCTTTCTCCCTGAAAATGCATAGCTAGAATTTCAGTCATCACTGTTTTTCACTGCATCCCATGTCCTTAAAAGACTCTGTTGGCATTTGTCAGTGTTGTAGAATTAGGCTTTCTTATCTTCTTAATGACCAAAACACAGCTGTCCAACATGTTCCAGCTGGCACAACCCTGGCATCTCTGCTGCTAACCCAGCAGCACATCATCTGGGCTATTTGTCCTGCTGCATATGCACCGATAAACATATACACAACTCACAACTCCGATTTTTTCCATTCAAAAATGAAATTAGCAAGTTTTGTCCACATTTTGAAGTTCAAATAGCAATCTGATTGAGAGGCTACAGACAAGAAGTTGAGTGAATTGAGATTTTTTAGTCTGGTGTCTTCACAGTTATACACATACAAGAGGATAAATCAACTATACAGCTAAATTATATCTCCTCTACAGATACAGCGGGAGGTAAGGGGTAGCTAGGGATAGAATTTAGCAGTTCAAAGCATGTGGCATAGGAAAGAGTGAAAGGCAAGTCAAAGCTATGAAATGTAATCATTAATTGCATGTTTCTGCTGAAGTGACCAAGAGCAAAGTAATTTTTCACCCTAGGATCTGCACTTACATGTTCAGAATTTCAGTACCTAAAAGGGGAAAAAAGAAAACAACAAAACAAACAAACGAACATATAAAAATAACACACCAGGAGCCATTCACACCTTTTAAATATTTCTGGTCAGTGTACAGACTCAGGAAAACAAATTCTAGATGAGTTCACAGCAGAATTCAATTTTCAGGATTACCCTTAGAACTACAATTGTGAAAAAAAAAATTCAGCTGTAGCCTAAAACACTTTTTCCCTGTATACATTACACATGGGATGAGCCACCAGGATACAGTAAGATTCAACTGGTTCTGAGCTCATTACCTCACCCTGCACAATGTAACACCTAAAGTAATGACTATTTCTTTCTACCCTGTGGGCATCAAAGGGTATATTCTTAGCACGGGTAAATCTGTTGAGCGCTATAAATCTATAGAACTGTAATGACACCAGCTCAGATTCTGACTTAAAAATCATCATTTAAAGACACTAATCTTTAAAGATGCCAAACTGCATTGAGCTCAGAGAAAATACTCAAGGACCATTCTGCTTCCTACTCATTATGCTCCAATCTCTTAACCACGCTATTCATTAACAAGAGCACTACAATGACACAGGTACAAGTTTCAGTAATTTCCTGTTACTTCCAGGCTGCATAATGTTTGAGTGAAAACTAGTACACAAGTACAGATCGGGAGAGAAGTGTCTGTACCGCTGCCTTGCAGAAATGGACCTGAGGGCGCTGGCTGACAGCAAGGCTCAGCGTGAGTCAGCTGTGTGCCCTGGCAGCCAGGAGGGCAAAACTGCATCCGGGGGGGCATCAAACACAGTGTCACCAGCCGGTCAAAAGAGGTGATCATCTGCTGTATTTAGTAATGGTGCAGCCTCACCTCAAGCACTGTGTGCAGTGCTGGGCCACACAGTTTAAGAAGGATAGAAAGGTCCTTCACTGTATTCAAAGGAGGACAACAAAGCTGGTGACAGGACTAGAAGCCGTATCCCATGAGGAGTGGCTGAGGGCTCTGAGTTTGTCTACGCTGGACAGAAGGAGGCTGAGCGGTCACCTCATGGCTCTCTGAAGCTTCCTAAGGAGGGGACATGGAGAGAGACCTCCTGATCTCTTCTCCCTGGGATCCAGTGACAGGATGTGAGGCAATGGCTCAAAGCTGCATGAGGGGAGGTTCAGATGGGACATTAGGAAGCATTTCTTTACTAAGAGGGTGGTCAAACACTGAAACAGGCTTTCTAGAGAGGTGGTTGATGCCCCAAGCCTCTAGGTGCCTTTAAAAGAGGCATTTGGACAATGCCCTTCATAATATTCTTCAACTTTTGATCAGCACTTAACCAGTCAGGCAGTTGGACTAGATAATAATTGTACATCCCTTACAATTATTCTAGTCTAGTCTAGTCTAGTCTAGTCTGCTTTCTTTTGGTCCAAGAAAAAAATGTTGCTTGCACCTCATGGCGCTTGATTTTTTTTCAGCCACAGTAGGTTTCTGCATAAGACCACCAACTTGATTTAAAGCTGTGGATATTTTATACCACCAGAGAGACAGAAAGACCTACAACTTCCTAAAAAAGCTACTCACATCTTCTGATCTGGATGCCAAGTTCATCTCAGTGATTTTATGAATGCCATGGAAATTTACAACAGTGCAACTTGGTTTCTAACACTTGCAGTTTAAGAATTTGTAAGACTTCCATAACGCATCAGAGTTTGGATCTTGTTAGGACACCTGAAATACCTCTGCTTTCAAATACTACAAACATCGCTGCTACACCAGAAATCCACACTTCTTACTCTTCGCCCTCTTATCATTATTAAAGTAATAAAAAGGAACTAAGTATTTAGGAAGAGGGCCTACAGAAATTTGGACTTTCTTTCCAACAGCGCAACTTCTATCGCTAAAAACCCTTCCATAAGTTATCTTATGCCTTGAACAAAGAGGAAAGGGGAGCAGCACTTCATTTTCAACTCTGCCTACCATCTCGGTAACAGCGTTTTCTCTACCTGCATGCCGCGGGCCTTGCTCCCGGCGCAGGGCTTTCCCGGCCCCGCAGAGCAGGTCCTCTCGCACACAACCTCCGCCGCAAGATGAGCCCACAGCGTGCCCCGTTACCGCGCTGCGGGACGGGGCAGGCGCCACCGAGGTCTCCCTCCTCGCCGGAGACCGCCGCTCCCGGAGGTCGCCGCAGCCCAGCGGGCTCCTCCTGCCCGCGGGGATGCCGTGCAGGAGGCGCGGAGCACGGCGGACCTCGCGGCTCCAGCAGCGGCCGGACGGGCTCCGTGGCGTGCCGTGCCGTGCAATGCCGCGGCGCAGCGCCGCGGCGGGAAGCGGCGAGAAAGGCGCAGCTGCCCGCTCCGCAGGTGCGCGGAGCCCAGTGCAGGAAACGGGGCGTGCGGAATGCTCCCGCCGCGGCCGCGCCGAACCGCTGCCCGGGCCCTGCGACCTGCTCTGCTCCGGAGGGCAGCCGCCAGAGTCCCGGCCCGGCTTTGCGCTCCCGTGTTGGGGTGCCGCTGCCCGCCGAGACGCCCCGCCGCCGCCGCCCCTCTCTCCCCGCCGGCACCTGGATGTGGCAGGAAATCTCGGAGTCGTCCAGCAGCCGCACGGTGCATTTCATCTCTGCGCTCAGCGACCTGATGCTGGAGCTCCGGAACCGGATCATCCCGGCGGCCCGCCCGCCGCCGCCCCTCAGGCAGCCGCAGGGGGCCAGCCTGCAGCGGCGCCTGGCCGACCGCGGCACGGCGCGGCACGGCACAGAACGGCACAGAACAGAACGGCACGGCACAGCGGCGGCGCCGCCCCTCAGCCCCGCGGCGCCCAGCCACCGCCCGCCATCCTCCCGCCCGCCGCGGCCGGGGCCGTCTCTGCGTCAGTCTGCGCTCCGCTGGCCGGCCTCAGCATCCTCCCGTGCCCGCCCCCGGCACGGCGCCTCTCCGCCCTCACCTGCTCCCCACCACTACTCCCCCGCCCCGCCGACCCCGGCTCGGCTCCCTGCGGGGCTCCTCGCCGTCGGGATGGAGGAAGAAGGCAGCCCCGAGGGGCAGTGGTCAACGCGACTGTTTGCGTTCTCTGCCACAGGCGAGCCGCGCCTGGCTGTGCGTGCACCTGAGCCAGTGGTACCTCCGTGGTCCCCGGGTACCCCAACACTGCCCTTCTCAGGAAGAGGGCCCTGTGAGGTATACATTTATATATAGACTTTTTGTTCAATATATTACGGAAGTTAGCACAGGAGATGGGTACGCTGTAAGGAAACAGAAGAAAACAATGCAACTTCATGTAAGAGTGCAAGTCTTGGAAACTTGTTTCCTCAGGGGCAAAGAACGGTCTATTAAGGAGAAGCAGACTCGCCCTGTTTGTTGTCTAAGCCTTGAAACAGGGATTAGCACCGCGTTGGAAAAGAAGCACTTCCTTTTTAAATCTGAAATGAAACACAGCCAGTGCACAGTGGGATATGGCTGAAAGTCTACAAAGAGAAAAATAGTGTTGACACCCCCACACAAGGTGTATTTCAGTCATTTCACCTCCCTGTCCGTGGTCACCTGTAAGCGTCCATATTTTGAAAGTAGTTTTGTGTGAATGTAATGTTCTTTGAAAATCCAGTGGAAAAGCCTAAACACCGCTACTCCTGTAATCTCTTCTTTTGGCTTCCTGCTGGACTGCTAACAGCAGGAAATACAGACAACCACAAACAAATGAGAAATATATAATGCTCACTAGCATCAGCTAATAAATATGCAAAGTCCTTTAATATGCAACATGAAAGAAAGAATGTAAGTATATGTTTCTTGTAAATAATAAATGCTTCCAATTGCATAATGAAGAGTGAAGCAAACCAGTGAGTACTTAAAACAGATCATTCACCTTGATAGCCACAGTCAGCCTCAAAGTATAGACGAAGGTCCCTATCAGCCACGACACCTGCCGTAGACACACATTCATCACTAATGAAATAACATTTTTTGTCGTACAGTCCTTCAGCAAGGGAACTCAGTAGGGGAAGGGTTTCAGCCCACATGTGGATTGGCTCTCCCGCAACACAGATTTTCCTGCTTACAGTAGAGAATGAATCTTTTCTGTCTAAACTGAATATTTTACATTTCCCTTCAGTCTCTGCAGCACACCTTTCACCATTCAAAAGGGGAACTAGAGAGGGAGCTGACCCAGATTAAGCTTTAGGGACCAGGTCAAAGCCTACCACTATCAGAGGGGGGTTTTGCTTGACTGCTAGGATGGTGAATAGAGGAATAAGCTGCCCGGGAGTTCTCAGAATTACAAACACAGTGATCACTGCAGCATGAAATTTACATCTCGAAACTGACGGTTGCACAGCAAGTGTGAGCTGGTGCGCACCAGCAGCAACATAGTGGCAGGAGCACAGAGCCCAGCAGAATTTTACTTGCCCGCTTTAAAGACTGGTCACTCATGTCTTATTGACACTTTATTTGCTTCTGTGATACACCACATCACTTCGACTTGAGGTGCCTGGGAGATCTGTGAGACAAGTAACAGATTCCTATGTTTCAGACCACAGAAATACTAGCACAGAATACGGCAGCTGTCTAGAAGGATGTCACCAAATCCATGAGCTATCAAAAATTAATATTCTGCCCCTGTCCTGGGTTCAGCAGTAGCAGTCATTTTTCTCCTTCTTAGTAGCTGGTGCAGTGCTGTGTTTTTGACTTTCA
>WYDI02014242.1:0-55926 GCA_009867235.2 Psittacus erithacus | reverse complement strand
CCAGCTCCTTCAGGACCTGTGGATGGATTTCATCAGGTCCCATGGACTTGTGCACGTTCAGGTTCTTAAGATGGTCTAGAACCTGATCCTCTCCTACAGTGGGCCTTCCCCTTATTTTCTGAAAGTAGAGCAGCAGGAACAAGCTGAAGTTTACCAAATCTCATTTATCTGAAAGTCAGTTCTTCTTCTAGCTGTGGCTGACCTTCTAGCTACTTTTAATTTTTATTTGTTTCTAATGATTCTGATGCAGGCAATGCTGTAGTGGTTAATTAGTGTTGCAAATACCTTGTTCTTCTATTCAGAAATGTAGATTTATCATTCTTACAGAGTTTCATGTCAGAAAAAATATTAAAAACTAATTGATGCATCTGGATGAAAGAAGCCTTTTGAGGAAGACGAGAAATGGAGCCAAATGTCATAAGGTGCTTTAGGATTATCAAATTTACCTCAGCGTTAAGGCAGTACCATATGCTGTGTTGAGGAATGGCATCTCTCTATGTTCAGATACCAGACTGATTTTGGCTTAGTCGGTTTGTAAGTTCTCTCACTCGGAAAACACTTTTTGATTTTTATTTTAGTTCTACGATACGTTTCTTTCTCAGACTGATAAGCAGTATCCCACTGAATTCCACTCCTTTAGCTTGGATGACTGATCCTCAGTCCTTGTCTGCATTGCAGGCTTTTAAAATCTTTGTTGTTAAATACATTGGCGGACAGCTAGAAAACAGCTGAACTGGAAAAGAGTAAGTGCCACCACCAGCAGCTGCAACAGCAGAAATAACAAACAAATGCTTCTCATATGCTGCTTAATCCCAGCAATTTCCCCTACTAGCACCACATCTTGTAAACAGCATTTAAGCATCTCATAAATATATACTGATCCTATGCCTGCTGTTCAGGTAACTTTTGTGTCTTGTTACCTCTTAGGTAATAAGGAACATTGGTTCTTAATTTATCTCTGATGAGCCTCTGAAGTATGCTAGAATAGAATCAGCTATATGCTGAAATTGGTAAAGTCCCAGCCCTCTACATTTCTCACATCTTTTCTCTACAAGAAAAAAATAGCATTTTCAGAAATTTGTGCTATAGACAGAGTTACAAGAATATCTCTGATATGCTTCATAAAATTTCAGGAGAAGAATGCTAAAAAAACCAGAGGCAAGAACAAAACTCTAAATAGAGCCAAAGAGTAGAACCTGAGGTGGCAATAATGGGAAGTGCAAGAAGAAACAAAGCCTGTAGGAGACTATATCATCTCACTTTTACAGTTATCATAGAAGATTTCAGTTGGAGGGAACCTTAAAGCTCATGCAGTTCCAAACCCCTGCCACAGGCAGGGACACCTCCCACTAGACCAGGTTGCTCCAAGCTCCATCCAACCTGGCCTTGAACACTGCCAGAGATGGGGCAGCCACAGCTTCTCTGAGCAACCTGTGCCAGGGCCTCACCGCCCTCACAGGGAAGAACTTCTGCCTAAGAGCTCATCTCAATCTCCCCTCTGCCAGGTTAAAGCCATTCCCCCTTGTCCTGTCCCTACAGGCCCTTGTCCAAAGCCCCTCTCCAGCTTTCTTGTAGGCCTCCTTTAGGCACTGGAGCTGCTCTAAGGTCTCCCCTTAAGGAGCCTTCTCTTCTCCAGTCTCAACAAGCCCAGCTCTCTCTGCCTGTCTCTAGAGCAGAGCTGCTCCAGCCCTCGCAGCATCTCCATGGCCTCCTCTGGTCTCACTCCAACAGCTCCATGTCCCTCTTGTGTTGTTGCCCCAGAGCTGGATGCAAGACTGCAGGTGGGGTTTCCCCAGAGAAAGCAGCAGAGAAGGAGAATCCCTTCCCCTGACCTGCTGCTCATGCTCTGGGAATGCAGCCCAGCGCACGGCAGGGTTCTGGGCTCAAGAGCACACTGAAGCTGGGTCATGGGGAGCTTCTCCTCACCCAACACCCTCAAGTCCTTCTCCTCAGGGCTGCTCCATCCAGTCTCCCCCAGCCTCTGTTTGTTGGGGATTGCCCTAACTCAGGAGCTTTGCCCTTGGCCTTGAAATATACGAAATACAATATACTTATCAAAGATAAATTCTCAAAATCCAAATTACTGTATTTGAGATGTTTAAATTTTAAGCACTAAGTATTTAATACTGCCTCTTGTTTTATGTTTGAAATGTCCTGATTTTGGCTGGGATAGTGTTAGTTTTCTTCCTAGTAGCTGGTGCAGTGCTGTGGTTTGGCTTTAATCTGAGAACAATGCTGATAACACATTGACATTTTTAGTTGTTGCTCAGTTGCACTTACCCTGACCAAGGACTGTTCAGTCTCTCATGCTGTATCAGTGAGGAAGGGCACAAGAAGCCAGGAGGAAGCAGAGACAGGATGCCTGACCCAAACTAGCCAAAGGGGTATTCCATACCACAGCATGTCATGCCCAGTATGTAAACTGAGGCAAGCTTGCCGTTAGGGGCTGGTCACTGCTCTGATTGGGCTGAGCGTCAGTCAGCAAGTGCTGAGCAATTGTATTGCGCACCACTGGTCTTTGTTGTGATTTATTTATCTTTTTTTCCTATTGCTATTGTGTTATTACTATACCTTCTACAAGTATTATTATGGTTATTATTATTATTATTAAAAATTATTTAATCTATTTATTTTATTTACTTTATGTCAATTATTAAATTGCTCTTACCTCAGCCTGCAGGTTTTACCTTCTAATTTTTCTCCCCATCCCACTGTGTAGTGCTTAGTTGCCAGCTGGGATTGAGCCATGACAAATGCCTTCTAGAAACTTCTGAAACAAAAGCACTAAAAGAGAAGGTGGTTGACAAGCCTAATATCTATTTTCATAAAAAGTAAGTACTTCTTCCTTTTTACACTGATCCTAAAAAATAGGTGCATTCAGGAGAGACTAATTAAAAAAAAAAAACCAAACAAAAAAACAAATGTAGTTTTTGTCTCTATTTGCAATTTGTATTATGTTGGAAAGCATTGTGGGTATCTCCACTATAATTTCTTTGGTTCAACTCCAATGCAATGATGCAATTCTAGTAGTATTTTATTCACATGTTGGTAGTAAGTCACTCAGGATAATTCTAAGTATACACCTTCTGACTTCAGTATATTTAATTAACTATGGGGTAAGGGTTTCACCCTCTTCTCCAAAGTTTGCACTTGCAGAAAAAAAATTAGTTAATCCCACTTTGATGGGATCATCTCACTTGACGAGGTACATCAGAAAACAACACCACACAGAGTTCAGTTGTCAGAAATCGTGGTAGAAACTAGTGTGCTACAGCTTGAATGTCAGCTTAAAACATCTCTACTTACTTGCTAGAAGCAAATAAGTGTCATAACATATTTTGAGCGATAGATAACAAATTTTTGGAAAAATATTGATAAATAAGTTTCTTCCAGGTCTGCCAAAACATTGGTCAGCTGTTGGATGCTGGTTCAGTAAAGGATAAGATCTTCAAGTACAGGGTGAACAAGATATTGTTGCCTAATTAAAGTCTAATACTGCTTTCTAAGCAGCAATTAGCTTGACTTAAAAGCTGAAACTGAAAGGATGAATTCAGTTTGAGACCTTATAACTAAACTTCAAGGAGCTTTATATTGAGCTGTATCTTTTTCATCGGAAAGAGGAAGTATTGAGTATTAATACTGGGTATCCATGCAAACAGGATCAGACCTGAAATCATATGTAAGACTTAAGTCAGTGAAACAATGCAATTTTAAAATCTGATATACTTAAATAAACTGTTTTTTTGCCCTCTCTGGTACAAGAAAAAGTGTCCAGTCTTCAATGGTCTAAGAAAGTTAAAAGTAAAAGGAGAGTTAGTTTATAAAGACTGAACAAAAAAATGTCTGGAAAAAAAAAAATTAAAGCCACAAAGAGATACAACTATCTACGAACATTTTATTAGACAATTTCTTGGACTTCGACACTTCAAAGAAATATAATTCAGCAGCTACTTAAATCCCACTCATAATTAAGCATTGACAGAGAATAAATGCTGACTTTTTTTTGACTTTACCCTGTGAAAAAGATAACTGTGTTACCTTTTGCAGAGGATTTTTTTCTAGGCAATAGAAAAGAAAGAAGTAAAAAAGAAAGCTTGAAATTTAAACAGAAGGATTAAAATATTTCATCGTGAAGGAAAATAAATTAAAAACTGAGAAGCTGCAGCACACTTTCATGTAGCTATGTCTACATGTGTTTGCAAGTGGTTTATATCGGTAGACTGAAAAATAAACCTCATTGTTTGGATATGATCCCTTAGACAATAGGTTCTTTCTTCGGCTAGCTGGGTTTCAGATGCTGCGTGTCATCCATTCATCATTGTCCTGAATTGTATGTCATAGCCTGAAGAATTGAATTCATTGTGGAATTAATCCTCTACTCATTGTTAAATAAAAACAACAGTAAAACACTGAAGTCAGACTGAATTGCAATTAATTAAATTGAAAGTACAGTAAAGTGATACTATTAATGTGGTGAGGCCTTGGCACAAATTGCCCAGAGAAGCTTAACCCTGGCAGTGTTTAAGGCCAGGCTGGACGGGGCTTGGAGCAACCTGGTCTAGTGGAGGGTATTTCTGCCAGTGGCAGGGGTTGGAACTGGATGAGCTTTAAGGTCCCTTCCAACCCAAACCAGTCTGAGGTTCTGTGATGCTGTGATATCCACAAAAAACAACCTGATTTTTTTTTTTAATTGCATGAATTACTCTCTGCCATGGACCCCCAAATGACATTTTACACCACGGAAACTTTCATCTTTAAGAGACAAGAAAAGAAACTTTAAAAAGTGCACCCAAAATGCTTCTTCACTGACTTACAATAAGAATATTGGTGAAGTACAGATTACATATGGTATTTTTAGATTAGACAGCGAACTACAAGAAATTTGTCTTCTGTCTGAGTTAGTGATTCATGTTAAATTCAGCAAAGACCAGGAATGACAAGTAGGACTTAACTGTAAAAACACATACAGGCTTTGTCACAGATTGACGCTCAGTTATTGAGGTTTATGTGAAATTATCCAAACATTCATTTTGTAGAATGAAACTTCTACTTATTTTATTAACCAGATGTTTCTTTTTTTTTTTTCTTCATCATCAGATTCACCACATATTGAAGTAGCCATGGAAAGAAAACAGAAAAAAAGGCTTGTCTTATGAATGTCTTAGAGGCTATAGGAAGAATAGCAATGCTTACCCTCTTTTTTACTTCTAATGGAAAGATGAGTGATTTAATGTACTTGTATTGTGCTGCTTTACTTATTTTGGCAATTAGGGTAGGGTTAAGTCATATAAAAACATAGATCCTGGGGCAGAATGGAAAATAAGGCTAAGTGTTAAGTGTGTGATTAGTTTTTTTCATGAAAAACAAAGTCTCTTGTCTCAGAAGATTCTTAAGCTTTTCTGTGCACCTAAGTTTAAATGACTTCACTCGTATTCCTGCTGTCCTGTGTTAGAGGCGGTCTCTTGGAAAGAATATAGCAATACATGGTGGGGATAGAAAACTGAACGTGCATAGATCTGCGATCTGTTAAAGCCGAAGCAGTTGGAATAACGATTCGTCTAAATCGTTAATTCGTCTAAATGAATCATTGAAGCTCATGCAATTAAAGTGATCTGCCAAGCTAATTTATCTAATTTAGCCTGCCCACAACAGATTACTTCAAAGAATCATAGAAATGTAGTATAGCCTGGGTTGGAAGGGATCTTCAAAGGTCATCTAGCCCAACCCCCCTGCAATGAGCAGGGACATGTTCATCTAGATCAGGTTGCCCAGAACCACGTAGAACCTGACCTTGAATGTCTCCAGGGATGGCACATCCACCACCTCTCTGGGCAAATTGCACCTGTGTTTTACCACCCTCATTGCAAAGAACTTTTCCTCATATCCAGCCTGAATCTCCCCCCTTTTAGTTTAAAATCTTCACCCCTCATCCTGTCACAACAGGCCCTGCTAAGAAGTCCACAATGAGGCTGCAATAAGGTACCCCCAGAGCCTTCTCCAGCTGAACAACCCCAGCTCATTTCTGTGGCCCTTCTCTGAACCTTTTCCAGCAGGTCCATGCCTTTCCTGTACTGAACACTCCAGCCTCCAGAGCTGGATGCAGGACTGCAGGGGGTTTCCCCAGAGTGCAGCAGAGCGGGAGAATCCCCTCCTTCGACCTGCTGCTCAAGCTCTGGGGATGCAGCCCAAGATGCGATTGGCCTTCTGGGCTGCAAGTGCCCACTGCTGGCTCATATATAATTTCTCACTCACCAGTAACTCCAAGTCATTCTCTTCAGAGGTACTCTCAACCTCTTAATCCCCAGTTTGTATTGATACTGGGGATTGTCCCAATCCAGGGGCAGGACCTTGCACTTGGCCTTGTCAAACTCCATGAGATCCACTTGGTCCCACCTCTCCAGCCTGTCCAGGTCCCTCTGGATCTCATCCCTTCCCTCCACCGTTTCAACCACATCACACAGCTTTGTGTCGCCTGCCAACTTGCTGACGATGCACTTGATTCCACTGTACATGTTGCTGATGAAGATATTAAACAGTACTGGAACTAATATGGACTTCTGAGGGATGCCAGTTGTCACTGGTGTCCATCCAGACACTGAGCCATTGACTTCCCTTAAGTGCAAACACACACAGAGTCTGATTTCTGCTAAAGCTCTTATTTCTAAGAGTAGAGAGAGAAAGATTTTTGATCATTTTCTGAGTCTGGAGGTGCTGTCCAGATCACAGCTGGTGCCATAGCTCCCCAAATTCTCCTTCTGCTGGGCAATCACTTGGGCACACGATGAACTCATGGGCTCCCGAGCTTCAATTCCAGCTGCTTTGTGAGGACAGTGATTTTTACTGCTTCACAGAAAGGGAATTTCATGGCTGAACTGAAGGAGGCGCTGCAGATCGAACACTGATCCCCTAAGAGCATTTCAGCCCTGGGGACAGTCTACTTGGCCATTCAGGGAGAATGGTTTAGAACGATGTTTTTGAAAGGATTTTCAAGGCAAAGGGGTGTGAATGTTGGAAGGATTTGCAACTAATTACTGCTGTCTCTGACTTCTCCACTCTAGAGGGAATGAAGAGCAGTATCTCCTCTGAGAGCAGGGGAGGTGATGACACCTGAAAAGTGCAGAGCACAAAGACAAGCAGACAGTATTTGAGAGGGGGAAGGAATATACAGGACTGAATAAAACATAGAATCAGAGAATCAGATAGGTTGAAGAAGGCCTTTAAGATCATAAATTCCAACAATTTCTTCAATACTGCCAAGGCCACCACTAACCCATGCAACTAAGGCCCACCTCTACATGGTTTGTGAGCACTTCCAAAGATGGTGACTCCTCCACTTGGAATCCTGGGCAGCCTGTGCAATTATTTCTCTGACTCGTGTGGTTTTTTTGTTTGGTTGGTTGGGTTTTTTTTAATCAGTGTTTTGGAACTGATTTTAGATTTAAAATCATGTAATTCTTATTGTGAGATCCCTTTCTTTCCCTGTCTCTCCTTTCACTGATTTTTTTATTTAAACACAAATATCTTTTTTCTTATTTTTTTTCCCTTTTGTTTTGCTTTGTTTTGTATTGTTTTGCTTCTTGTGGAGACAGTATCTAGTACTTCTTTAGTTTTCAAAGCCAGGGAAGAATTCTTTTGTATCACTATGTTCAGATTGCTTAATTGGGTTAACTGGGTAGCTCTTAGATGACTCACTCTACAAGTGTCAAAGAGTTACAGTAGTTCTTCTAAGGAGTCATTTTTTTTATCTACAGCATGTAAAATCAGGTTTTGTTGAGCAGAAGATGCCAGAATATGTTTTGTGCCATAATCACAGACTGTATTCAAATGCAAAATAGAGTAAGAAAGTAACAAAGAAAGCAGACAAGCGTTATGTTCAACATAGAGCTGGTAATTTGATTGCATGCATAAGGAGAGGGAAAAGGAGTTCACCATGCTAACTGAGACTCATAAAAAGTATGTAAATGCTCCATGTCTATCAGGCTTGAATATGAAGGAGAGAGAAGCAGATATACACAAATTAACTTTGAATAATACGAAAGAAGAAAGGAATAAGAGGTTTGGGAGGTTTATTTTTATTTAAAAGAAAACTGGATATGTTCTGTGGTTGACTTTTATTGTACTTTCAGCAGCGTAGTTTTAAAATGTTTTCACACTTTAGAGACACCCAAACATTTGTTGGCAGTTCCTATGCACACAATCTTCTGTATTTTGTACATCATAATTTTCACCTCAGACAGTACTGATTGCTTACGTTTGTACAGTGTTTTATTTTTGCTAGGATTGCTGTTCATACTAGCCACATCTCTCCAAATGTGTAGATATTCAGTGGGTAAAAATCAAAGTGAAAACATAAAGAAGTAACTGACTTACTTTCAGTTCAATAGTGTTTTTCCTTCGGATCATCATCCATGGACCTGGGAAAATGTAAGTTTCATGCTAAGGTTAAATAAGGATCAGAATAAATTCTTTTTCTCTGAAAACAACTCTGGCTTCATCTGGAGGACAGAAGTTCTACTCTCAGGTTTTTTTTCCTTTTTTCATCAACAAGTTTGCATCTGACAAACGACCTGCTACTGGCTCTTTGGTACCCAGGTGTTTGTGAACCACAGTCTTTCCTCAGACTGAGCCTTCTGGTGGAGGTTATTTTCTAGCGTCAAAAAGGAACTGATGAGAGAAATTATGATTAATCTAATTTTGTTTATTACTTTTTCACCAAAGCTGTCATAAGCAGCATTCACCTAATTCTGCCTGTGATTTCTGCCTGACAGAATCAACTTCTGACTAAAGAAAATAATGTATAATTTATTTGGGTAAAAAAAAGTCCAAAGTCACATTGGTTTCTATTGGATCAGGAATTTAATGTGACTTACTGATCTATTTTCAAAGAGTACCTGAATCAAAGGGAAATGAAGTTCATGCATGGCTGAAAATATCTATTTAGAAATATTAGGAAATAGGTAGCTTGAAAGACAAGGTCTTTTGTTGTATGATTTATTTAGTATTGCTTCCTTCTATCTCACAGTAAATACTTTTGCATTTATTTAAGAGCTAATGTACTAAATGAGAACAAATATTGCTATTTTGTGATAGACTTTCTGTTCACCATTTAAGTTTCAGCCCTGGTTGTTTGTTTTAGGAGCGCCAGTATTCCCTTGACTGTTACATAGCTGCTTGCAGTATTCCCTTGACTGTGACAGTAGAATTTCATGCTTCAAAGCATTCCAATCTATTCCCAAATTTAGACAATGATAGCATTTTTGATACTCCGGGACCCTTCATAAAGTTAAATTGAGAATTGTTTGTGACAGGTAACATTAAAGCACAGCCATTGCTGCAGCAAGGAACAAACTGTAGAAGGATTATATCCACTGTAGGAATACTGTCTGGGAGCTCGAGAAGGTGGGACAGGAGTAATTTTCCTGACAGAGAAAAATGTAAAGTAATTACTTGTCTTAAAGACAGCTAGGTCTGTAAATTACATGTAAAGTAAGTAGCTGAACGTTCACATAGCTGGATTGTAGAGAGACTTGAAATCATTAAAGACAGCAGAGACATAAGGGAAGTAGATGGATGCAATTGAATGCTGCAGTGTGTGATGTGTACACCTGTATTAAACTTTAAATTATGCAATAGAAGTAAAGGTGTGCAGAAAAATGTTGTCTCTGACCAAAACTGAGGAGTAGTTCCCATACCAAGAACTGTGTAAAGCCAGATTTTGTAGTCTGGAAAAGAAATGACTGTTGAGATAAAAAAGAGGGAGGGAAATCTGTGCTATAGTGAATGGCACAGAAATGACAGATAGACAGCATTATTTACCATTTCAGAAAGTCAGAAACTATAATGTGACAATTAAGGTGGCAAGTTCCAAAAAGGTAACAGAGCAAGCAGATGAGCCTTACATCCAGCATGAAGTTGGTTAATTTGATTTCATGTGCATGCATATATATCTATTTACATGCATGGGGAGAGAAAAGACAGAGAGAAAAGGAGATGCAACATCAAATAGCAAATGTAAGCTGTGAAACTCCTTGCTACAAACTGTTATGGATGTTAAAATTCTGCTTTGGTTCAAAAAGTGATTGAAAAGTGCATAATAGATAAATCTCTCCTTTTCTGCTGAGCACAAGTTCAGGAATTTGATGAGCTTCTAGTTGCTGTATGTTGTAGAAAAGCCACACTGTGAGCTCGACTTGATTTGTAGTCCGAGGCATTAAATAGTAACTATTTTGTTTTGTCAAAAAGGGGAGCCCAATCAGGGCAGATTTGGGAACTGTCACATTTAAACTGTAGGCATGTAAACTGAAATATAACCTGACAGAGGGGAGACTGAGATGAGCTCTTAGGCAGAAGCTCTTCCCTGTGAGGGTGGTGAGGCCCTGGCACAGGTTGCCCAGAGAAGCTGTGACTTCCCCATTCCTGGCAGTGCTCAAGGCCAGGCTGGACAGGACCTGGAGCAGCCTGGTTTAGTGGAAGGTGTTCCTGCCCATGGCAGGGGTTTGGAATTGGATGAGCTTTAAGATCCCTTCAAACCCTAACTAGGATTCTTAACATATTTTTTCATCTTTAATTCACAACTTTACTTTTAAGGCTGTGGGGTCTCATTTCCATCATTCTGGGCAAGGAGACATTTACCGCCCAAACTGTGGATGAACTGGAAACCTCTGCTTGTGCGTATAGTAATGTGTGTTAATATGTGTAATATATGGTAATTAAAATGGGCTGATACAAATCCAGGCTTTTGCATAATAGTGATAATAGTGTTAATAGTAATAATAATAGGAATAGGAACAGGAATGGAATAGAAATAGTAATAGAAATGGCAACAAATAGCAATAGTACAAAAAATAGTAATATAGTTAAAATAACAAAAAAAGCAATAATAAGCAAGAACAATAATAGAAACACTACTAGTACTACTACTACACAACAATATCAATAATATATTGCGTATCTCATATACAGAATAGACACTATATATTTATATTGTTATGATTATTTTTATTATTCTACATTGTATAATATTATACTATATATTAATTGCATTGTTATATATTATAGTCATATTATTATATAAAACACATCATATATTTTATTATAACGTGCAATTATATTATACAATTTTATATTGTCATTAAAATGTATTTATTCTCTTCATTTTCATAGTACTTCATTAATTTTTTAATGAAGAGTTTAAGCTGAGCACCAAGTTAATTCTTTCTTCTCAGTATAAACCGAGGACGGGCTGCACCCTTTTTCCGGTCTCGGTGAGACCAAAGATCCCTGCACGAAGGCCGTTTGCAGGAAGCCCCGCATCCCGACCTCAGTGCCGAGGCACCCAGGCAGCCGCCCGGTGCCGCTGTGGGACCAGGAATCGGCTGGCTCGAGAGAGGAAATGGCCGGAATTTCAAAGGCGGAGCTGTGGTTTCCCTCGTGTAAAAGCTTTTTCCGCTGCTTTAGCAGCTGAATATCGTTTGGGATGCTGAAAAGAAGGATATATATATATACACATATATATTTTTTTTAAAATACAACTAGTTATTAGCGTATTCACGAAAAAAAACAGGAAAAGAAAAATGTATTTCTGTACAAACCCTTTTCCTCCTCATTAACATCCATTTATCTCTGAGCACAGCAAATGGCAAATTTCCACCCCATAGAAGTTTTTTCATGGCAGAGGGCATTTTAGGGAGGAAAAAGGCAGCAGAAAAGTGGAAATCTTTGTTCTTAAAATAATGTTACAGGCTTCTGACAGCAAATCGGGGCTGTGCGTGGTATAGGAGGTACTGCAGGTGTTGGTCTGCTCAACAGCAGCGTGCACATGTGCGCACTTTGTGGCATATACCAGATCAAAAAGGCTCCTGAAAATTTCACTGTTAGGCACCGAATCAGTTTATGCTGATGCTCATCCAGGTGCTGGAGATCCTGAGCGCGAGAGGAAGATCATGGGGATAACAACATGGTACAGAAAAAGCATGGTGTACCCTAGCACAAGTGGAACGTGGAGCGGTTGGAGCGAGTCCAGAGGAGGCCATGGAGATTCTGTGAGGGCTGAAGCAGCTCTGCTCTGGAAACAGGCTGAGAGAGCTGGGCTTGTTCAGCCTGGAGAAGAGAAGGCTCTGAAAGACCTTAGAGCAGCTGCCAGCATCTGAAGGGGCTGCAAGAAAGCTGCAGGGGGGCTTTGAACAAGGGTCTGTAGGGACAGGACAAGGGGGAATGGCTTTAACCTGACAGAGGGGAGACTGAGATGAGCTCTTAGGCAGAAGTTCTTCCCTGTGAGGGTGGTGGGGCTCTGGCACAGGTTGCCCAGAGGAGCTGTGGCTGCTCTATCCCTGGCAGTGTTCAAGGCCAGGATGGATCTTGGAGCAGCCTGGTCTAGTGCAAGGTGTCCCTGCCCATGGCAGGGGCTGGAAATGGGTGAGCTTTAAGGTCCCTTCCAACTCAAACCAGTTTGGGATTCTGTGATTCTGTGATTCTTGTAATTCATAGGACCCAAAATTATTTCAGCCTAGTTTCAGATGCAAGCCAACACAGAATACGTATAGAAACATGAAGGCGAAACACATTTCTCAAATAATCATCCACTAGAAACTCTTTGGGGTTTCAGCTGAGTTTCTCAGCAGTGGCAGATTTTTTTAACACCCAAGAATTATGAGTTTTTCCTGACAAGCACATGCTTACAGTAATGTATGAGGTGCAGCTCTGAACTCTTAGTCCAGTTAAACGAAAAAATAAACCTGGTTTATATGTGAAACTATTTATTCAACTGTGCATTTTTCTTGACTGCTACTATGCCAAATCTTAGTATTGACTGGAGTAGGGAGACACCCCATTGTTTTATGTGATGTAGATGTAGGTGGGGCCTACTAAGGTCTGCATTAATGCTGAAAACTACGTCTATATTGTAAAGAAAGAAGGTAGCTTCGAAAAGAAAGTGCAAGATAGCAAAAATCCGAAGGTCTTGTTACAGCTCGTAGATTATACCAGGATAATGTAAGAAAGGAAGGAAATATTTTTTTGTCTTCTTTCCTTCCTCATTTATGGCAGCTTTTAGCTTCTCCCTTTCTTGTTGCTGGCAAATCTGCTTACTATTGATAGTCCCTCTCACTTTCCGTCCTTGCTCCATCGTGATACTGCTCTTCTGCTTCTGGGAATCTTACATTGTTACTCTTTTCTGTTCCTACTTTTCTCCCTGCAAATCCTCGGGCAAGACTTTTACTTCTGCTGAGGCTGAAATTACAGGTAGTCTTCCTGTGCCACAGTTTTTGCTCATGCCCCCACAGTGGGGATTCACAGAGTTTCCTGGGAGCACCATGGGGTTTGTGAAGACAAGAGACCATAGTCTCTTTTGTCTTCAGAGTCAAGGTTTCCAGTATTTCTGTCCACACAAAAATCAGTAAAGCTGGCTGTTTTGTGGACAGAGCAAGAATGAACCTTCTTGGTTCATTCCCAAGCAGGCAGAGTGAGATTTGTCTTTCAGGAAACTCTGGTTACATTTCCACTTTCATCCTTGCAGCGCCCAGCTCAGTGTCTGTTTCCCAGTCACACAGTGTTTCATTCCTCTCTCTTCTCTTCACCGCAGTGTGTATTTCTTCTCATATTCACCCTGTGGTCTGTCCTCCTGCTTTTGTCACTGTTCAGCTCCTCTTAAGTATCTTTAGAGGCCACCAGGTGCCACTAACCACACATGAAAATTTCCATTTCCAGTGATTTCTTAACAGTTTTTCACACTGTTCTCAAGTAGCTGGGAGCAATTAGGGAAGGATTGCTCTGTCACCCCCCAGGTAGCAAGCATTAGTTTCAACTCTGATGCGTCTGTGTGAAAAAACATTTGTGTGTTTTAAAATGTGAGCCTCCAAGAGGGTTGGTTTTGTGTTAAAGACGGCACTGGCATAAAGGAAAAAAAATCTTCCATGTGGGGGTGGTGAGGCCCTGGCACAGGCTGCCCAGAGAGGCTGTGGCTGTGCCATCCCTGGCAGTGTTCAAGGCCAGGTTGGACGGGGCTTGGGGCAACCTGGTCTAGTTGAAGGTGTCCCTGCCCATGGCAGGGGGTTGGAACTGGATGAGCTTTAAGGTTCCCTTCCAACACAAACCAGTCTGGGATTCTGTGATTCTATGATTCTGATCCTGTCCTGTCTTATCACTGTGTACTGTGCATGCTAACATCATGGGGGTTACAACAGCTCACTCTTCTGGTGATTGAAGCTGTTAATTTTCAGTGAGATTATTTTCACAGCCAATTTTTCCTCTGTGGTTGATATATGTCCATATGGATCATTTGACCCAAATTTACTCCACTCCAACATTTTATATACCTTGCTTCAGTATTTAAAAATCTCTAGTAACCCAAAACATGAGTTTTCTCAGAGAGCTTGGATTGACAGGAGTATCAGGTCAACATGCAGTACCAGTCACAGTACCCTATTTTGTAGTTCATTGATGTGGAAAGTACTAAGCTCTGGGTAGGAACATAGCCCAGTCATGCAGTCAGTATTCACGTGATAATCAGTATTGAGAGCAAACCTTGCTGTATCTAACTAGCCTAAGTTTTATTATGTGTATATCTGCCCAGCCTATCCTCATATGTGACTCTAAATTTTCAGAGGCATTTATTCAAAGCCTACCCTTCAGGTATCCACCTCCAAAACTCAGCTTTCTAGGAACAGACCTATAAAGTCAGTCACTCTTCAATAGAATGATCCATAAAAGGTAAATAAATGATACACAGCAAGTCACCATAAGCCCAGCTAGTGAGTGTCTAAGTAATATACTGGATCAAAAGGCATCTGAAAATTTTAGTTAGGCATCAGTAGCTGACTTTGCATTTTGAGTAAAACCTTAATCTCAATGGAGCTGAAATCTGGGATTTTTTTTGATGTTCATGGGGGTTTTTTTAACCGGTTGTCAGTATACCAATGTATGATACTTTGGGAATGGTTATGGGAATCATTAGTTCATAAAGCAGTATTGTTTAATCACTTATTTCAAAAAATATTTCCTAATGGAGTTATGCTCCACCTATGCAAGCCTTACTCGGAAGTGGCTAGAGCACCTACTATAGTCTACATCCCTTTCACAAGGCCTGGACAATTTATTTACATTTACAGTGACTGTTGGTTAGTTATAGCCACAGGTTTCATCTCACTGTGGAAGAATCCAGCAGCTCCTATCAGTGCACTTGCTCTCAAAAGTGGCTAGGTACCAGCATCCAGTCCAGAAGGACTTAGAAAGCTCCTCTGCTTCAGATAAATCCAGATTAGCAATTTCTGTTCATGTTCTCTGCTGGAACTGCTTTGTTCTGACCTCACTGCCTGGTTCTGATGTCACAGTCCTTTGGCTTTATTCACAGATTCATCTAGGAATGGACAACCTAACCCCACAAATAGACTTCATGGATGAAAGTCAATCTACTTAAGCACCACTATTAACTAAGACATTTTAGCCACGCTAGTGAGATTTGAGAAGGGATAGTTGCTGAAATAAAACATCCTTAAGGCAATATTGAAGGCAACTCAGATCATGGGAATAATTGGCTTAAAATTGTTATATGCGCTTTGGACCCTGAAACTGTTGAAAACTTAGAATATTGGTTAAAGTACAGTTAATTATTTTGGAACCTAAAAGCTTTTTGTATTCAGCTAGCAAATCTTATCCGGTAGTTATAATAGCCTCATTAAGAGAAACAAATCTCCTGAAACCTTAATAATCCTTGAAAAAAGGAGTTATCAAATGATTTCTTAATTTTAATGGCAAGAAGCATAATAATACCAATAGTATAATTAGCTGAGAAGTTGATATATTGCATATTAGAAGTAATGGTTATGTCTAATCTGAATGAGTTCTTCCTCATATTTTTCCATTCCATTAAAAAGTGAAGTACCCTCAACCTAATTATGAATGCTGATATCTTACAACAGTAAAATGAAGAATAAGAGACAAAATTAATTAGTCATGTTAATGAAACTTTGATTTAATGTATATCCCTTTAGTCTTTTGAGAAGAAAAAGGAGATACCCTAACAGTGCAAGGAATAAACTCTTCATTAGCACTTTCACCTCTTCTCTGCAGACACTAGGTTTTCAGTAGGTTTCTTGCTCTCCTCTTACTTATTTATCTGTTAGTACTATTTCTTTTATCCATTTAACAAACAGAGGTGCAAGGCTAACATCAATGCAAATACTGACACCATTTTACTATGGTCCTCCAATATGGACCTTTAGATTTTGGAAGTACACTTTCTATCCTGGAATTCGGTCACAGCTGTTCAAGGCTTTTCCTTATTATGAGCCCTCTGTTTCTGCTCTCATGCTCTTTTCAGTGTTTAATCTAGTTGATCACTGCAGAAGAAATGTTTTTGTATTTGCTTCTTCAGACTTGCAGCTTCTTCTGTTTCTAAGCTTTATGCCAGCTTCACAACCCTAGAGCTGCTACGACTAAAGGATAATTTCACATTCCCTCCAAGCCCCCCTGAGTGCCTTAGACAAATTTATGTCCATGCATGGTTTTGTTAAAGCTTGCGCCATTGCTTGAGCTCAAGAAGTGCTGAATCAGCACACAAAGCACTCAAGTGCTGATGACTGATCACTGACATATGGGGGAGAAGAAAGCAACCAGGACTCTGAGTCCTAGGCATGAGCATCCCCTGATTATTCTGTTTTCCTGTGAAAGCAGTCAAAAACAGAGTCTGATCTGCTGTTTCTCAGAGAAAAGGGATTCACTTGTAATTAAAACAAGTTTGCAGCATGGTTTCAAGGGCTTTACATGTGCTTGAATATGCTCGAACTCTTCTGCTTTTAAAAGAGCCCAAGTAAGACTTGTCAGCAGCTAGCTGTGAGGGTAAAAAAGGGAAGTTTAATTCTCAGCTATCATGCAGTGCCTCGTTGGGCTTTTTGCATGTCAGGATAAAGGGTTTGGGTCAAAATTTGTAGTGCTTATCCTAGGTCTTGAACTCAAATGCAACCATTTGTCCATGACTATGGAGGGAAGGGTGAGACGGTCAAACAGGGTTCCAGAAAAGTACCTAGGTTACAGCCTAGTTGGAGTCTCAGTGGACAAGTGTCCTGGGAGGAAGGTAAGAGAGGACAGAGTTTCTAATGAAGTGTTAGATGCCCGTGGAGCACAACACAGTGGTGCAGCTAACACCTTCTTGCCAAGGCATACAAGGACGATCCTTCAGGCAAAGGAAAGCTTTCCCAGGGTGTTTTACTCTACCTTTTAAAGAACAACTCTTGTCTATTTTACAGTAGTCTGACTTCTGAAAAATTGTGTCCAGGTAGAATGCAATTAAAAGTTGGTAGGAATTCAGACAATTTAATTCCGTCTGCAAATAAAAAAGGGTTAACTGCAATATATATAACTATGAATTTCTATATGAGATTCAGGGAGAAAATTATATACGTGACATATAGCAAAGTATAAGAATATATTCCAAACTTTATTTCATAATATTCAGCACTTATTTTCCCTAGCACTCGGCACTGTAAAATCCTAGCTGAGGAAAAAGGGTGAGACCTGACACAGAGCAAAGCTTTCTTCTAACATGCCCGTTTCTTCCAAGTGGGTGTTGTGTTGTGGCCAATATCACTTTACTTTGTACCATTTGTCACCAAGAAATTTTGTTTCCGAAAATGAAAGAGTAAGGCTTTTCCTCAACTCTGGGATGCCTTGGTGCCTTATATTCAAGACTCTTTCACCTCCTTTAATCAAAATGTATTAAAAAGACAATGTTTAACTGAAAGATTCAGTCTTTCATGGTGCACTGAATTTCAGAAGTTTATGAGAGAACGAGTGATTCAGCACATTTAATGAGAATTTTTGAGCTAAGTAAACAAAGGCTGCTTCTATTGCAGTGGGGCAGATAATTGCCTTGTGATATGCAGAGGTAGGTCTGCCCCTCCTGAGTGAGGGAACATGACAACACCATATTCTTCGGCAGATGCTGGCCATTTTGTGTTGAGAACATAAGCAACCAGGGATTATGAAAAATGGGAACAAAATGTCACTTTTAAGGTACAAGAATTTATAATTTGATATGCAATTAATTCCTAATCCTTCAAAATCTGTTAGTACCAAACATAAAGCAGAAATGACAGCAGAGAATCATAAAACTGCTTCAAGAAATTTAGCTGTAGAGGCTGTATTAACTGTATTGCCTATTCCTTTTGCATCCCAAATTCCTCCAGATGTCAATGGAGATTTCATAGAATCACAGAATGGTTTGGGTTGGAAGAGACCTTAAAGATCTTTTAGTTCCAGCTCCCTGCCATGGGCAAGGACACCTTCCACTAGACCAGATTGCTCCAAGCCCTGTCCAACCTGGCCTTGAATGCTGCCAGGAATGGGGCATGAATTTGCTGTGTTGAAGGACACTGGAACATTGGTTATTACTTGCAAAAACACAATGTCAATTATAAAGTTATATGGCTCAATGGAAGTTACATATAATGTTTCCATTACTGTAATTCAAATATTTAAGTGATTTGGTAGGAAGGCTAGTGCTATTTTAGCATATTCATTTGAAAGACTAGCTTTCCTTGTTCTACCAGGACATTCTCGTATAAATTTGAGGCTGTAGTTGCACACCAGTCAGGAAAACTGTAACGTATTGTGCCTGTTCTAACGTTATTCCAGCTGATTCAGGTAACTGCAGCAGCAAGATAAAATGACATGATCTACAGATGCTCAAGGAAGAATATGAAATCCTGAGAGGTTTCTGAAACTCTTACCTTTTGTGATAATGATACCTAAGTTGGCTTAGGTAATTAGAGCTAAGTCTTCCTTGGGAGCATCATCTGATGGCATACTATACTCCTGAGGGAGAAGAAGACACATCTGAGTCAGGTCACAAAGATAATACACTCAGTGTTATCTTTGGAACTGAGAGGTTATGTCCCTGTTCAGAACATCAGCTAGTATCTTTGCATAGTTGACACTGTCCATGCAGCCATACCAGGTGTACTTGAGGATCACTGCACTGTTTTCCACTGAATTACAAGGATATTAGTACTTCTTCCATGTGTGCAAACCTGATATGCTTACTGTGCCTTTCCTTACAGAGATGTTATAATACTAAACACACAAAAAATAAGAAGCTACGGATAGGGAAGGGGAGGCATGCAGGGGCTGGGCTTCTTAGCAGGCACAGTCTAGGAGGAGTTTGTCAAAACATGGTTTTCTTTCTAGCCTATAGATTTTACTTTGAGCCACAGAAGACATTTTAAAGGTACTTTTAGAAAAAAAAAGGATCAACAACCCTTTGGTTTTCTGTCCCAGTCCCCAGGAACTTCTCTTAATGTCCTGACGTTTGGGAATGACCTTCAAATATCCTTGGCCTGATAGAAGCATTCTGGAGGTTACCTGAGAGCACTTTGGGGTCAGGAAGGACCTCCCACAGAGCTCTGCTGAAGAACGATGGATGAGAAGACCAAGAGCTGGATCTTCCAGTGCTGCAGGGCACATGGAGCTGTAAAGGGGCATGTAGGAGGTGCAGGATTTTTGACCTGAAGCAATACAGATGTTGAGGCCTGAATCCAGAAAAAATGGGTCAATAACAGCCTTTCAGATGAGGTGGCTGGAAACCTTTAAGACATAGCAGTGCTGTGCTCTGTCAGAGCTCTGTGTCAGAATGCTCTCCGGGTCTGCAGATGAATGCTTTTCATTTCCATAAACACTCAAGTTCCTTGCACAAAGGAACACAGAGACTGAAATTTAAGCAACTGCTCTGAATTGTGAAGAAAATAATGGATTTATGAGCATGCACAGGCAAAAGGTTGTTGATTCAAAGACTGGCACTCCCATCAAAGGCTGGGACACGAGTAGGCTGAATTACCACTTTGGGTCTTAGGGGGGTATTGAAAAATATTTTTGCCTATATTTGAAATTAAATTATAGTGATTTCACACTCAGTTATTTTTGTACTTGAGCTCCAGTGCTGGATTCAACACCTTCACTTTGAGTGCCTGAACCTTTTACTGAAATGCATAAAAATGTGTTTTGGGTTTATGTCGCAAGGTTCTGGTAGCTGGGGGAGGCTGCAGGGGTAGCCTTTGTGAAAACAGACTAGGGGCTGCCCTCAGGGTAAAATCCACTGCACAGCATCTGTGAGAGGGTAGAGGGAGCAGAATGTGAGAGAAGCAGCCCTGAGGGCTCTGGCAGGGGCTGTGACTCCATAGGAGGGACGCATGCTGGAGCAGTTCGTGAAGATGAAACATTATGAACTGATTGCAACCCCTTTTCCCCATCCCCTCCTCAGGAGACAGATAAATCAGGAGACAAGTTGAGCCTAGAAAGAATGGTACTGTGGGAAAAGGTATTTTTAGTTTTTCCTCTTTTATTCACTGTCCTACGCTATACCTTCCCCAAGCAGAGTTTGTTTTGCCTGTGATGGTAACTGCTGAGCAACCTCCCTATCCTTATCTCAGCCCAGGAGCTTTTCCATCTTATTTTCTTGCCCATCATGTTGAGCAGTGTGCTGGTTTTGTCTGGGATAATTTTCTTCATAGAAGTTATTATGGATTCTGTTTTGGATTTGTGCTGAAAACAGCATTGGTAATTCAGGAATATTTTCGTTACTGCTGATCAGTGCTCACACAGAACAGAGGCCTTTTTGCTCCTCACTCCATCCCACCAGCAAGCAGGCTGGGGGTGCACAAGGAGCTGGGGCAGGGGGGGGTCGTGGGGCATAGCCAGGACAGCTGACCCAGATGACCTCAGGGACATCCCAGACCTTAGGATAACATGCTCAGCATATAAGAGATGCGGGAAGAAGGAGGAAGGGAGAACATTTGGAGTGATGGTGCTTGTCTTCCCAAGTCACTATTACGTGTGATGGAGCCCTGCTGTGCTGGGGATGGCTGAACTGCCTGATCATGGGAAGTGGTGAATGGATTCATTGAGTGAGCTTTCTCACTTTTACTTTTCGGTTCTCTCCCCCATCCCATGGGAAGGAAGTGAGTGAATGGCTGCATGGAGCTCAGCGGCTGGCTGGGGTTAAACCATAACAAGGAGGGAGAGTGAGAGAGAGGCTTGTTTGGTGTATGTCTGTGTCTATGTATATGTATGCCTGAAACATTTTAGAGACAGTCAGAAAAGATTTTCTATGCTAATGAACATCGGCTTAGTTTCACTAATTACTTGACAGGAAAACCAAATATTTCTTCTTTGGCTGTTTGAAGCAATTAAAAGGCCCCCTTACAGTACCTGTGGTCACAGCTATTGCATCAACTAGGAGATGATATTAAAAAGATAACACATAGTTATGAACACTGTTGTACATTTTTTTTTTTTTTTAGGTGTTATTAGTTGCTGCTTTCTCATTACTTCTGGTGTATTAATACCTGCATATCTTCAGAGCACAGGGATGATAGCTCTACTGATATCCCCCTTCTGTAGGCTGTTTACCACAATTTCATTGTTGGAACTTCTAATGTTGTTTAACTTCACTGTATTTCAAGATAAGATGCAGTAGGAACTTGCATTAAATTTAACTGTGATTAGTTGTGAAGGATTTTTCTAACAGAACAACTTTTGCATTTCATGTATTAAAAGATGTGCTTTTTGTGTTCTTTCTCTATTTGTCAATGTACATGGAGCTGCAGGACTTAAGGAGTGAAGTGTATGAACTTTTCAGTCAAGTTGCTATGGGTGACTTTGCACTCCTTTCCTTTCACACACAAACTCACACTCAACTGATTTCAAACACTTTCTGCTGACTGTTCTATCTGTGTCAGTGTATGTGCTTGTGTATATATGCACATAAGTAAACATATCACAATGAGAAAGGTCACATCAAGGTAAAAAGTCTTAGTGTATCACGGCAAGGATTCTTTGCATAATGAATGATAAAATGACAATGGTGTAAACCAAATCTGATCAACTTTATTTTAATAATAGAAGTTGACAATCAATATAATTAATTGTGAGGGGAGCGAAAGTGATCTAAGCAAGAGAGAAAGGCAAAAAGGAGAAGCTCACTTGTCACGTAGACACGGAAAACCAACAGCAATAATGCTTCAAGCAGCTTGTTGGTCTTGGGTTTTAGTTCAATTTCACTTATGTTGCAAGAATTATCCTGAATTTCATTTGGTCAGCAGTTCTAACTATAATATTTTACAGTTCCATGAAAAATGATAGGGTGCTATTCGTCACTGGGTGTTTATTATAAGAAATGGATTGAATACCATGTAAATAACTGTTGGGTTTCTTTTCCTGTGATTCCCTATATAGCTGATTGATAGTGAGATGTACATGGTGACTTTTGTGTTTTTATTAGGCCTAAACATAACTATTTAAGAAGAATATTTATTCTGCTTGGCTACATGCTAATTACTCTGATCTAGTTCGTGTTAGTTTAATAGTATAAAATGTCTAAGATTTTAAGAACCATGCCAGTGAAAGGTTTTGAACAATTATCTCTGAGGCTTTGTTTGCAGCTTAAAGAACACCAAACATTCTCTAAACTAATAATAAACAAACTCAGATTTAATAATTCTACTTTGAAATTTAGGTAGAGTCCAGTGAAGTAATTTTAGAACATTTCTTGGCATGAATCAAACCACAGGGTTTTACTTTTATGGCTATAAAGTCTTGTTTAACCCAATCACATAAACTTTTGTATCTTATCTGCCGAGCATTTGAAGGACATTGTGAGTTTTTTGCCTATGAAAATAGCTTAAAAAGTCACCAACTCCTGGGAAAAGAAATTCCACATTTTAAAAGGTTATTTCCCCAGATTACAAAACCAGGCAATGTACAGATGCCAATTAAGTAATTCAACTGTTGCACAACAGTGTATATTATGTGATATGAAAACAAGACAATCTATAAAATTAATTCCCTGGAAATGTGTGAAAAGTGGAAAATAAGTGCTTTGTGTCAAATAGCTTAAATTGTAAAATTATTGATGTATTTTTTTATAAAACAGCTAGAGCCCTGATCCTGCTAAATTCTAAGCATGACATTAGTCTGACCAATTTCTTTGCTGGATTAAGGACCAGACTAACACTTAATTGTCAAAGATGAACAAAAATTAAGGTTAAAGATGATAAAAAATACACCAAGAATACCACTAAAGCAAATTCTCAGTATTCAACAGTTAAACATTTTTTTCTTGAATCTTAAAGAAATTTGTTTGCTTCTGACAGTTCTGTAATCTTCTCAGTGCCTTGCCTACTCCTGCTTTTTTCAAAATATTGTAAAACCATTTCCAGTGGAGCTTTGATTCTGTCATGTGCTTTCATTTAATAACAACATTATAAACATACTTATGTTTTAGAATCCCTAATTCTTGAGGATGGATAAGTGTATGTTTTCATATCAGTATTTAATAATTCCCATTTTACTGTACTGTTTTAGGTAGTAGAAGCTTCATGTTTGCAAACAAGCTCTGAAGCTGGTATGATAACATACTTTTTATCCCATATAGCATGAATGTTTCAAACCACTAAAAGCTAAACTTTATTTATTACTTTCTGATCTCTGTCAATCTTCTCTTCCACATGGTAGGAAAACTCAGGAGCCTGGTGGAGATCAGCATATCCCTTGCAACAGCTAAATTTTCATAGAATCATAGAGTCATAGAATGGTTTTGGTTGGAAAGGACCTTGTGGATAATTTAGATCTCCCTAGAGCTGCAGCAGAGTGGGAGAATCCTCTCCCTCAACCTGCTGCTCATGCACTGGGGATGCAGCCCAGCACATGGGAGTGTTCCGGGCACAAGTGCGCACTGAAGCCAGGTCATGGGGAGCTCCTTTTCATCCAGCACCCCCAAGTCCTTCCCCTAAGGGCTGCTCCATCCAGTCTCTGGATGTCTCCCCCAGCCTGTGTTTGTGCTGGGGATTGCTCCGACCCAGGTTCAGGACTTTGCACTTGGTCTTGCTGAACTTTGTGAGATTTGCATTGGCCCACCTCTCAAGCATGTTCAGATTCTTCTAGATCCCATCACTTCCCTCTCTGTCTTTTGAGGAACAGCTAAAGGAACTTGGGTTGTTTGTCTTACAGAAAAAGTAGGCTTAAGGGAGACCTTATTATTCTCTACAACTACCTGAAACAAGGTTGTAGTGAGGTGGGGGTTGGTCTCTTCTCTTAAGTGGCAAGTGATAGGACAGGAGTAACCAGCTTCAAGCTGTACCAGGAGAGATTTAGATTGGTCATTAGGAAAAATTTCTTCACTGAAAGGATCACCTAGCATTGGAACAGGGAACTGTTAAGTCACTGTCCCTGGAGGTATTTAAAAGAACAGTAGACATAGTCTTAGAGACATGGTTTAGAGGTGGACTTGTCAGTGTTATGTTGGACTTGATGTTGTCTTTTATAGCCCAAACAATTCTATGAGTCTATGATGTAGAAAAAGTGGCTTGTTCCCAGAACACGTAACTTGACTTCCTAGGCGGCAACCTAAAGTGTTAACTTTCTTGATGGTTGGTGAGCTGAAAGACTTCCTTTGGGGTCTAGTCTGATGTTCAAGTTTGGCTTATAGTATTCCAGTTTGCTCTTCATGGATAAACAAGAAAAATCACTACTGCCTTGTATGTGCCCAGCATACCAGAGAGGACAAAACCCCCTTTGTTTTTTTGGCCTAGCGTAATCAAGGCTGACAGAGTATGTGCTGCTCTCTATAAATATTTTTGAATGATAAACAAAGATATTTAAACCACATGACAATATTGACACATATCAACACTGCGTGCATAACTTGTGCATAGCTAAGCTAAAGGGCCTTAAAGCTGGAAATTAAAAGGAAATTCCCAGTCATCAGGTGGGAAGGAGGTTCTGGCCTGCTCCTATGACATTACTTGCCCAAATTCTTGTTAGTAGGATATTATTTTCTGACAATACATATTATGAGGTACTACAGTACCATAAGAATGATCTTTCTTTATCATGTTCGTTCTTTAATTCTATCATACTGCAGGCAACTAAAATTTACTTTTCCAGTGTTCATATAGTCATGCTTGGTTTCTATCAATATTTTTTCTTCTCAATCTTTATTTCTATAACATTAACTACAAAATGTATCAGTTGACCTTTAGGACGTTCCTTGGGATCCCACTGGCTGTATAATTATGCAGCAGAAAACCAGCTTCTTAAAAGTTCTTAAGTATTTCTCTAGGCATGTCATACAGTGCTACCTCTTTCATGTTGCTAGTATAGCTTGATTGCCTACAGTGATAAAGACAGTGAAATCTGCTATTTGCCTTTTTTTCTGTTTGGCAAGTCTTGCTGTATGCAAGACTTAAACCAGTTTAACCTACATTTTTTACTTTTATCTTTGCAGGCCTCCCATATGTTTCCTCTGCTCTTTGATTATAATAGCAGCAATATTGTTTTCCTTTCAAATATGCTGAATGGTACTGCCTGTATTTTCTAGAGTACTTTAAATCAGATAATATAATTGTTTTTTTCTGCTCCAGAAATTTTCATTTGATAAAATTAGTTACCCAAACCCAAAAAGTAATCCTTTTGTTATTGCATACCAAATAGTAGAATACTGGATAATGCACATTTCTCTCTTGGCACACAAATTGTCTTTATTTTGCCTAGATAAGTTGCTTAAATAAATCCAGGCCTGAGGGAACAAAATCTGGGCGTAGTTAAACGTTGCTGTTCTTGAGGGATGCGGGACCAAAAGCCCTCTGAAGCAGATCAATAATATTCACTGGTGAGTTCAGCACGTTTATGCAGGCCCTTGACTCCCTGGACTAAGGTGGTTTTCTATTTAAGGTCACATTTGCCTGAAGGTCTTAGAGGCATCCATTATTTGTCAGTTTGATGAAGGCTGTGTAATCCTCTGACTTTTGACAATGGAAAATTCTAGTTTAAAGTTAAATGCATAGTAGCATAGTGGAGTAATTGGAACCCCTTTCTTCAGTTGCAATTCCTTTGATTCCATTTCTAGATTAACAGAAAGAGATCATTTTACTATTTTAGTACTTTTTGATCATTCTTTTAGCGGGAAAAGAAATTGACTGGTGAATAGTTTTTTCATTAAGATATCAGTTGTGTTATTTTGTTTTAATTAAATGAAACATGAATAATTTCTTGGGTTTTCTTTTTTTCTTTTTTTTCCCCTGCCACAAAGCTACTTTTTTCAGAGTTATACTTTGTTTTCAAAATAGGACCCCTTTAGACACATGAAACTTAACTCTGTCACCTTTGCTGTATTTTTGGTTTAAGTTCAGTTATACTGGTTGAAAGGAAAATAGAAGCTTCCATTAAATCTATATATACAATTATATACTGAAATATAAAATTATATTAGAAATACTAAATTCTATTAAGCATGCAAGCTTTTGTGATTATGAAGCTTGCAACAAGGCAGTTTAGCAAATCTTCTGTTTCTGGGAGTTTTGAATATTCATATTAGCTTTCTCATAACAGCCACATAAAACAGGAGTCTAGTCTTGATCGCATTGACATTGTTGAGCCAACTTCTTCATATTTTGTAAAAACTATCTGTCCCTTTTGATATATTTCCAGATTCAAGATGTCAGTCAATGTGTCCCACAAAGTAGTGATTCCTACACTGCCCATGTGAAAAAGAAATCCATAAATATTTCTCACCTTCAATCATTGCAACAGTCAGTCGAAGATGACTGCTTACTATACCCTGACTTCACTGTTTTCTTACTTTGAAAGAACACTGACCTTCTAAATATAATATTCAGAGTCACAGCTCCCACAGATAAAGCATTTTGTAGATGTTAAGAGAGTGCAGCTAAAGGATGTGTTTGCAGTAGCTGTAGAGAAGGCTCAAAAGGCAGATGACAGAGGATTTGAGTAGGCATTATGTGGAAGGCAGTGGTGTGCCATGGTTTAACCCTGGTAGGCAGCTAAGCAGCACAGCCACTCATTCACTCTGCCCCAGTGAGGGAATGGATGACAGGGGAGAAACAGAAAGGAAAAAGTGTAAAAAACTTGTGTGTTGGGAGAATTAGTCATTTAAAAAAGGAGGAGAAGACTCACGAATGAGAGAGAGACAAAACCAAACCCAAGAAAAACAAGTGATGCAAAATAAAACAGTTGCCTACCACCAACTGTTGGTGGTGGATGGTGACAGCATCCACCAGTCTTCATCCCTCCAAGTTTTATTCTTGAGCGTGATGTGATTTAGTTTGCAACACCCCTTTAGTCAGTTGGGGAAAGCTGTCCCATCCTCTTGTGTATCCCAACCTATTTGCTGCCAGGACACCATGAGAAACAGAAGAGTATTTGACCTTATGTAAGCACTGCTCAGCAATAACTAAAACATCCCTGTATTATCACTTTGCAGCACAGGTCCAAAACATATCTCCATACAACCTACTATGAAGAAATTTAACTGTATCCCAGATAAAACCATCATGCGGTGCTCTGCAGAACTTTGGAACCATTAGAAGTGGGCCAGTGACCCCTATGGGTAGATTAAGTCAGTCTTTGGGGCCCACTGGAGCTGCTGCTTTTCCCCTCCCCTCAGCAAGCTCATCCAGATTCTCCAAATCAACACTCATCCACATCTCCAGTTTCATTCAAAGCAAGTGCATCTTTCAAAGCAGAAGGGATTGTTTCTGTATTCCTAAAAATTAATTCAAGGCATCTCTTCAGCTTGTGGTGCAAGGCTGGATGCTGTTGACTGAGACCCAGATATCTTCTATCAATTGTAAAACTAGAACCAATTGTAAAAATGGACCCTATTGTAAAAAAATATATCCAAATAGAAGAAATGCAATAGGGGCTTCAGCATGTGGTACCAGTGCCTGTCTGTCAACCAAGATAACATAAAACAGAGAAAGCATATAGAACAGCAACAGAAATGATCCTTATGCATCTTTTTCACCTTTCAGAAGAATGAGGAGTGCAAAAACTAAAGCATAGTGAAGCGCAGGTTTGCACAATTCTATTTTTCTGTGGTTTGCATGATTCTTGGTTTTCATATTTGTCTTTATTTGCTTCAAAGTTTTGACAAAATCTCCTGCACATAGTTTACTTTTCTGAGGCTTTTGGACAGAATTAAAAAAATAATATATAACAGTGGAAATTCTGTTCCAAAATATTTTGTTTTTCTCATCTTTTATCTTAAAAACTGTTTTAATAAAGATTAATGGAAACCTCAGGTTCTCCTATTATAGGCAGAATTATAATGCAAATAGCTTATTCATTCAAACATTTCTTGATACTAATCTGTAAAGAGATAACAGTATATTAAGCTTACAGACAATATCTATTGTGCTAGGAAATTGGATGAGACATTAAACATAAACAGGCTGTGCCAGCATCTTATTTTTTATTAGCTTCCAAAAAAAAAAAAAGTAGTAGATTGTGTCGCTGTAGCACAGACTGGTTGATCTGGGGGAGAATCTGCACCTTTCATTCAAAAGAGATTTTTATGTAGAGAGCACTACAAGAATAGGAACATTACAGAATAAAGTCTTTGCTAGTAAATTAATTGATTTTTTGTCCATTGAGAGCCAGGCCCATGGATTCTCTAAAGCACCAAACACTATGTAGTCTGAAAGGACAAAGGAAACTGTCACTACTTTAATAATAGCCCTCCAGCTATTCTGGTTCAGAAAATCTACATTGGTGCACACAGAATATGCCCTTCCATCTTTGAAAGAGGTTGTGATAGCCAAAGAAGTCAAGATTTGAAAGACTTGAACCCAAAAGTCACTATTTGCCATCATAGTGAATATGGTCTGGTTTCCCCACTTAGAGTAAAAACCCTTTAACAGTGGTACAGAAGGTAACGTGATGAAATTGCTGAATTATCACCTATTTTTTCCTATTTCATCATTGTCTGAAATAGATTTTAAGAATCAAAACATTTTTCATTATTGTTCACTTTTTCTCCTTAAACTGCCTGTACGGTTTTCTGTATTATACTCCATTGACCTTTACATTCAGTTAGCCACAATACTCAGCTTAATTTCTGCTAATTTTATAACAGACTTTTACCCATTTGAATGTGTCACAATTTATATGTGGCAATGAATGCAGTTCGTAGTCCCTGTTACTGTTCTCATCATCCAGGTTCAACTTAGTCCAGTAATGCCCGTAACCTTAAAGGAAATCTTCATCACAGTAATGCCTCAGCCAACTGCAGTTCCGTGAACTGCCTGATCTAGTCAAACTGAAAACATTACACTTCGTGTCCACCACTAGTGGATGAGGATGAAAAACTGCTGAAAATCACCACTTGAAGTTACAGGGAGGCTGATTAATTTCTTTCTTCAAAACAATGAAACAGCTTAAAAATATCACTCTCTTGTGCTGCAGAATTCAGTCATCACTTATTTGCTATAGACTTCTAATCAATCTTAGTTGTTCACTGTGGTTTTGACCTATCTTGGGTCACCTTTAGAAAATCTGAGAGCAGTAGCACATCTTTTGAGACACTCTGCACAGCAGGTCACTGTGGCAGCTCTGTGAATAGCAGAGAACTACTGAGCACACAGACCTCATAGTTTCTGAAAACGACTGTATTTTTGTGCCTTAATGAGACCCAAGCCCCTCTGAAAAACTGCTTTTCTTGTGGCAGGTTGAGACCAACAAGGTTTAAAGAATCTTTTATCATCATTTCTCTATCCATTTCTAAAAACCCCATTAGCATCCCTTGCTTTATGCTGTAACACAGCCAAGCAAAGCTCAGTTGAGATGCTGTGCTGGCTTTCACCCCTAGGCAGGTGTCTGAGAAAGAGCCCATTGACCTTCTTCTCTAAGCCAGTGATCTGCAGGAGGGCAAGGATTACCAGGCAAAATCTGAAAAGATACAGAGTTAAACACAAAAAAAACCCAGAGAGGCTGTGTCCAAACAGTAAATTGATCAGTTTTGCCATCTTTTTGTTTCAAAGTTCCAGGTCCTGAAGGCTTCTCATATTATAAATTGATGGCTGAGTGAGGCATCTGTGATTCAGTGATCCTTTTTTACAAAGAATATACTGAGTCCTTGTCTGATGGAAGAAAAATCAAATGGCAACAGCTAATCCCCTTGCTTACAGTCCCAAGATGTTCTCATCCCATAGTTAGCTAGAAATCTGTGTCTCCAGGCTGATACTCTCCTGTCCATCTTCTGTCTGTAATCCAGCTTTGCTGTTGTCTCTGTGTGTTTCGTCTGTATATTTCTGTAGTGTTTCTTTTTCTTTTGAAGGTGTTTTAACTCCATATTCATACACAGCTCGTGCACAAATGTGTTAGCATATCAGTGCAGCAATGCCAGAAAATGGTATTTGGGGCATTTGTGGTAATGCTGAAGTACTCAGGCTGAAGCTGGAGGCTCTTATCCTATTGTATGTTTTTTTAAGATTAAGTAAACGTCTTAATTAAAGACAGTCTAGTTTATTTTTTTCAGACCTTGTGTTGCCATATGGCCTCATGTACTCCCTTATGCTTCAACAGAAGTGTTTTCACAATCTGAAACCATCTGTGTGCTCTAGGGCTTGGTGTTTTCATCAGCAGTGGTGCACTGCTTCATGAAGTCTGTGAATGTAATTACAAGTATTAGGCAAGATATAATTTTCCCTTTCTACTTACAATAGTCCTTAAAACCTTCTGTGCTTCTTATTACATTAGGAATGTGATGCTAGACTACCCTTTATCCAAATCTGGTACTCTTTGTGAAAGGGAGCAAAAAAAGAAAATATACACATAATCTACCTGGACTTGTTCAAGGTGACACCGTCCCACATGATATTCTTGTCTGTAAACTGGAGGGGCATGGATTTGACAGATGGACCCCTTAGTAGATAAGGAATTGGCTGGATGGTTGCACACAGACAGTTGTGGTCAATGGCTCAACGTCCAAGTGGAGATCAGTGATGAGGGATGTTGCCAGGGGTTGGTGTTGGAACAGACCCTGTTCGACATCTTTGTTGCAGCATGGACAGTGGGATCGAGCACCCTCAGTGAGTTTGTTAATGACACCAACCTATGTGGTGCAGTTGACATGCAGGAGGGAAGGGATGGGTTTCAGAGGGACCTGGACAGGCTGGAGAGGTGGGACCATGTGAACATCATGAAGTTCAAGGAAGGCATACTTGTCCATGGGAGGGGAGCTGGAACCAGCTGATATTTCAGGTCCCTTCCAGCACAAATATTTGAATTATCTTATTATTCTCATTATGCATAAAGTGAGAAGAAAAAGAAGGCTAAGAAAGGGGGGATAGGGTTCTCCCTCTAGTCTAGGAAAGTTTTTAAGAAACTGAAGAGGGTTCAGACTGCATTTTTTAAGGTGTCATTCTTACAGACTCCCTATTCATAAAGCATTGTTGGAGTAATACTGCCAAGGATCCAGGGAGAGCAGGACAAAGAATAGCATCCAAGGTTTTTGTTAAGGCAAGCCACATAGCTGAATGGCTTTCCCACTCTGCTCTGGTGGCTTTGTGGTCAGAACCACTGATCCATCAAGTTATTATCATTATTACTGCTGAAACTTAGAAAGAACTATTCCGATTTATGCACAAGCTACCTTACTCCCTTTTCCACATACATCTTTGTGAAAGTCAGATGAAAATCTGTCTTTAAACCTTATTGTTTGAGGAGATTTCTCAGTGTCAGTATAATCTTTCTTTCTCCATTCTGTCTTTGTCTATTTATCCCCATTTTTCCAGTGAATAGGTCAATACATATAAACCAGAGAAGTATAATAAAAAGACAGCATACACTGTGCAATTATTAAACAATTCCTCACACACAGCAAGAAAGCTTCTCATTAATGGGATGCATTTAGCAAGCTTTTATAGATTCTCCCCCAGTACTCCTCATCACTGTTATGTAGCTCAGCAGGGAGAAAAAATCAAAAGCTAAGAGGAAGTAGCTATAGTGGGAAAAACTCACACAATCATAACAGCTTGAAAAAAGTATTTCCAAAGTTAATATGTACTTTTTTTTTTTTTTTTAATTAGAAATTTAAAAGTAATATACTTTAGGAACAGGACAAAGCTAAGTCTTGCTGCTAGCCACCTGTAGCTATGTTAATGAGCTGTATTTACAAGTACTTTTCATGTAAGTTTCCTAAACTCTTTTTTTTTCCCCACTGTATATCATAAATGTGGATATTCCTTTATATGCTTCAAAATATATTACCAAGATATTTATTTAAATCTAAGTGCAAGGGTGTAAACAGTAGTGCTGAGAATGCAAAGTTTCTACTGGTAGACTTTATATTAACTGTGCATGGGACTGTTTTGGGTTAAGTCAGATTACTGACTTGACTAGAAACAGAGGCAGTTACCTCTAGGTATGAAAATTTGGGAAGTTTGATCCCTTTCTGGTACAAATTGCACTTAGTATTGTAATTGTATGTGAACATCTAATTCCTAAAATGCCCAGAACATCGCCCAAGACAAAAGAAGAGAGAACTAAACCGCTGAAATCAGTGATATCTATTTATTGCAATTACTGACATTAGGATGTCCCTTTGGTAGTTGTTTATTTAGCACTAGACCAAAAATGAGACATAATCAACCAGCAACTTTATCTCTTCTAATTATTTCAAACTTCTGTGACTGAACTGCTGCTGGAATACAGTAAATGAGCTCATTTACTTACCCTTACTCACTTATCTTTACACATCACAGCAGAGCTCAAACTCATTACAAGCTCTGGATTACTGTTACGTCTTCTGTGCACTAACGAACTGCAAAAGAACTTCATTGCCATGACCACTTGCTGGGGATGAGTAAATAGCAAAGAAATAACTGGGCAAAGGAGATATTTCTTAATTTTTTATTATATTTTTTTAATGCTATCTGCTAAGAATCACAGAATCACAGCCTGGTTTGGATTGGAAGGGACCTTAAAGCTCAGGCAGTTCCAAACACCTGCCATGGGCTGAGGCACCTTCCACTAGACCAGGTTGCTCCAAGCCCCATTCGACGTGGCCTTGAACACTGCCAGGGATGGGGCAGCCACAGCTTCTCTGGGCAGCCTGTGCCAGGGCCTCAGCACCCTCACAGGGAAGAACTGCCTCAGATCTCATCTCAGTCTCCCCTCTGTCAGGTTAAAGCCATTCCCCTCTTGTTCTGTCACTACATGCCCTTGTAAAAAGTCGCTTTAAGACTAAGTGTTGAAAAGAAGGGATAAAACTGAAAAATTAAGTTGATTTCTTTACTTCCTGATTTGATCTCTATTTCCCAACCTGATGGAAAATATATGTGCTATCTACAGATAGTCTGTAGCTAACTTTTGGATTACACATGGCTCACCGAAAAGCGTTACCTTTTTAGATAACCTCGCTGGCTGTGCTTATATGGAGCCATGGAGAGGTAAATAGCAAGGTGGAGATTTCTGGCTTCTTGCATCAATAACACTCCTTTCCTCAAGGTCAGGAATCTATGAATTAAGCATCTTTGCTGCAAATCAGAACATCAGTAAAACATGGCTTTGAACTGTTGAAGAAAATTCCTTATTCATTTTCCTGCAATGATTCATCAGCTTTGTTACCTCCCAGAGCAGACTTTTTGAACAAAAGTTCTGTTTTAAAATATCAGCATAGAAATGTTAACAAATTCACTATCAGTGAGTTTTTCTTGTTACTCTCCCTTCTTCTTTTGTTTTGTTTTGTTATAGCTAAAAAGAAATGTAACACTTGCAATACGTAATGGAAGTCACTAGCTGCTTGTCTGCTCGTTACCCCGAGAGGCATACATGGCTTTAAAACCCAGTTACTTTTCAAAATATTGTATTTAAATTTTTCAAGGGACATTTTGAGTTAAATATTAATATTACCATTTTCACTGCAGCTGATGCAAATCTTCCAAAATTAATAGCTTATTATCAAAAGCTCTGCGGCAGACTGTGGATATGAAAGAATGCAATGTACTGCATGATCAAGATGTGAGCAACAGCTTGAGGAAGTTGTCATGTGTGCCCAGAAGCATGTTTATTTGCTTTGCAAACCCAGAAAATTAGGCTAGACACTTTTCAGCTCTATCCTCAGGGAACTTCTGCAATATTTCTGTATTTAGAGCAGGAGCGCAGAAACCCATGATTTCGATGGAATTACTCATCTCACTGTGAGTAGAGAAACACAACCAAATTTTGTAGCAGCTTCAAAAGCTTGTCAGTGCTTAGTGATATCCTTTCAATATGTATTTGCTTTCTCTAGATATGAACTACAGCACAAAAGTGGAAAAAATCATGTGAGCAAACTGTTAAGACTTTACAGCATATTTTAAAACCTTATGTACTGATTTATTTTATAATGCTCAAGTGTAACATGCTAACATTGTTGAGTTAAAATACAATGTTTGTTGTTATGGCTATCTGAGATTCCCTACTTCAAGACAAGGCATATGAGTTCATTTCAAATGTATCCTGTCTGAATACAGACAGGATAAACATGATAATGTTTTAATAAACAAATAAACCACTTCAAGGGGTAACCTAAATAAATCAGTAATAAATAAGCCACTTCAGAAAGCAACATCTGGTGCTTTGAGAGCAGGATATTTTTGTTAATGTAAATGCAATTCTAACTGTGGCTAATGGTGTGTACATTCTTAACTGACCTCTCTGTGACACTGAACAAAGCAGAATAGTTTTAAGCAATTAAGGCTAAGCAATATTTGAGAGTTATCTCTGGCTATACTGCTAAGAGATCTTAGGAATGATTATGCTAAACACCTGGCTCATAAGTTACACATTAGTAGTTTGCAACGCTGTTTATCCAGTGAAGCTGCATAGCATCTGGGATTCAGTTACGTTCTGCTTTTCCCCCAGATTTCCCTCTGAGTTAATGAAGACATAGGGCTTGATGTGAGTATGGGAAGAAAAGGACCTAAGTGACTTTCTCAGAATAGCCAAGTAAGCCTGCAGCCTGATACCTCTAAGCTTTTGAGATATTAGTTAATCTGTTTTAACTATGATACATAACTGTGACCTCTGACAAAGTTTCTCTTTTGTGAACCTCTTCAAATACTCCACACCTGTATCTTCCACTCTGTGATAAACCATCACCACAAAGACTTATTTTGTACCTTGCAGACATTTTGGAACAGATTTTACATGCTATGAATGCTTTTTACTGATTTAAAAAGGTTTCAGGCATTAAAAAGCAGGTTTACTAACAAGCTGAGTGCATTGTAATTGTAGATCTTAATGCATATGCTTCCTGAAGATTTTTACCTATTTCATATTTTAAAAGGATGACCTTAATTAAAGATAACAGGTACACTGAAGTCCTGACTCAGTGCACATTCCAGTGAAAGAAGGGTTTCAGGATGATTTTATTATGCTTTGGATTATTATCATATAATTTCTTTTCTCTCGAAGAAACACTAGTATTTCCAGAATGAGGAAATGGCACCATTTGACACCAAATGTAGCTTTTATTTGCATTGCAAGAGTTATCTCAGCCCAGGTTTTCTACCCTACTCCCCTTGCAAATATTGAACATCTCTTAAAGCTAGTGCTATAAGCAATGCCTGATGAAAACCTTCATTTGTTAAAAAAAAAAAACAAACCCAAACGAGGAAACCAACAAAATGTTCTTTTTGTTCATTTGATAATTATCCCCTGCTGCTTTCTGTCTCTGAGTGACTCCACTTCTCAGACTCCTTGCTGACCAAATGAAGTCATTTACATTTTCCATACTTTCAAATAAATGGAGAAACTAATAAGAGAAGTGGTTTCAGGGAATAATAATTAGGGCAATCTATATAGAAACTGCTATGAGGAATAAGACTATCTATTTTGCAAATGTCCAGAAAAGTGTTATGGGGCTGCTTGGTTTCTGAATATATTTCCCCTTATTCTTAAAGGCAGGAACATCGTAAATAGTGATACATTAAAGTTAACCAGAGGAGCTGGGAAACACTGGAAATAGAATGACAATGACTACCTGCATTAAAAATTTGCATACATTAATGAAAAGAAAGGAAAAGCATCATCAGAAATACATTAAAATACTGAAATCTTTTCAGAGCTGTTTACTCACTAGAGGAACACTTATCTTCCTCTCTGTGTTTGTACCCAAGATGTTTACCAGATGTGAGAAATCAGATTAAAAATTCTGTATTTAAACCATAAGCCTAAACTTCTTAAAAAAGATACCTGATTTAGTTAAGCCTTTAGGACAATCTTTGTTGACTGAAGGGTATCTACTATCAGGCAAGGGCATAGGCTAGTCTTGGATCAACTTTCAGGCTAATCAGCCTTCTCCATTTAACCATACAAATCTGCCTAGATCCTTGCTCTGTTTTAAAGTAATGCTGAGACAAAATGACAGATCTTGGATATGTACACTACAACCACATAAAAAAAAAAAAAAATTACACATTCTTCCCAGGTAATTATAGAATTATAGAATCGCAGACTGGTTTGGTTTGGAAGAGACCTTAAAGCCCATCCAGTTCCAACCCCCTGCCATAGGCAGGGACACCTTCCACTAGACCAGGTTGCTCCAAGCCCTGTTCAACCTGGCCTTCAATAAATACGATTTTTTAATTTCCTTTCTTGGGGGTGTTTCGGTTCTGTTCTTCCATGCTAATACTCCTTTTTCTATTTTGCTTAATTTAATTTGCTCATTATGGTTTGTGTCCTGGTTTTTCTTACGAGTTTCTTTTGAAGTCTGTTTCTTTTGAGTCTGTGATTCTGTGAGGTGAATTTAAGGTTATTGGCCCAGGTGGCTCTCTACTGGTGTTTTTGTGAATGGTGACTTTTGTAACTACTAGAAAACTCTTCAAAATAATAAAAAAAAATATTTCGGAAAACTTCTTCCAGGCCATACAGTGTGCTGAAAAAAGATATTATTCTTCAGGATGCTCAAAATCATAGAATCATAGAATAACGTGGGTTGGAAGAGACCTTAAAGCTCGTCCAGTTCCAGTCCCCTTCCACAGGCAGGGACACCTTCCACTAGACCAGATTGCTCCAAGCCCCATCCAGCCTGGCCTTGAACACTTCCAGGAATGTGCACCCACAGCTTCTTTTGGAAAATACGTGTCTTTCTCATTAAACTCATATTTTAAATTACATTCTTGTTATTTGAGTGACACAAATATGAAATTTGATTTTTTAAAAAAAAAACAACAAAAAAACAACCTACAACCACAAACCTTATACGCAAACATGCTTATTCACAGTAGATGAATACTAAAATATATTTTTGTGCTATTACATTATTTCATTGTATATTACCCATGGAACTGACATTTTGCTTCAAGGTGGCAATAACGAGGGATTATCTAAGTGACAAAAATGTTTCAGACTTTGCCCTTATTTTCATATTTTGTGATTTGCAATGAATTACAAGTGAATTGAACCTATACATCCCCCAAGACGACTCCTGTCACTGCTGAACAACTCTTTTTTGGTTTTATATGTGCAAATTTTTTGAACTTGGTGCAAAGGATTTATAGGAACTGCAGACGAATGAACCCCTGATGGATATTTGAGCAGTTTGAAATGGTGTGGATGAGGTGAAAAGTTCTCTAGATTCTCATCTTTGCACTGAAAAGATCAGATAAACTTTAGCAAAGATAACAGGTAAGTGGGTTTTTTGTGGATTCATCACAAGCTTATAGAAAAGTTCTCAGGTACTAAATCTTACTTGTAAAGTAACCAATCTAATTTAAATGCCAAACCAAATGAAACACTTAAGCATGTGCTAAAGTTAGATGTAGAAATAACCATGATTTGCTGGATTTGGGGTTCTCATACAAACACTCAGATTTGCAACACATGCCAATTTCGTTGCACAGCTTGTACCTGCTACCTTCTAAGAATGGACAAGTACTCTGACAGGCATTGACATTATCTTTTTCTGACAGGGTGCATGGTTTTCTTCTGTCCTGGAAGCTATTTCTAGGATTCTGTGACAAAGTAGCAGTGCAAAAAAAGTTAAAGCACATACCTTTAATGGTAAAAGCTGCATCTGCCTCAGATAAACATGTTTGTAAAAGGCTTTGGCATGCAGCTGTAACTGGAATAGCAGATGTTTACTTCACAATCTGTGAAATCTACCCTGCTGCCATGCATTTGGTGTTTAGGATTCTTTTACTGCAGTGCCAGAACATCTCAAATGAAATACTGAAAGCTTTAATTCTCTCTTTTGCCTATAGCACTGTAATAGCTAGCAATTAGAGAATAATTGTGCTGCATTTGAAAACTTGTAATCAGAATACAATAGGCAGAGAAGCATTTACCTTTTGTGGGATTTTTGGCTGGATTAACTTTTTTGATAGACTGCAGTTGCTTCAGTGTATTCTGTCATGCTTGACAGTGAAAAAAGAAAAGAAAACGCTCATCAAAACACCTTGCTGAGCAAATTCATGTACTTTAGCTCTACTCTGATAAGAGCGTTGTGGTATGAAAAGATACTGAATGTAGTTCCACTTGAGTAAACAAAGCGCAGGTACAAATGTTGGCTAACTTCCTAGACTGGAGACGGAAAAGAGCAGACCAGAATGTCACACTACAGTTTTGAAATCTTCAGATATGTGTCATGTCTATGGGAGCCTTCCCTGCAAACCTGGGAGGGACAAGTTTTCAAAATATTTGTGTATGAAATTGGACAGCCTCTCCAATAGGGTTAAAAGTTAGTAAAGTCAATAAGTGTCACACCTTTCTGACCTAAGGCTGCCCTTTTCACATTTGAATTGGGTGAGTGCTTGCAAGCTTTCATGGCATTTGCATTTTTTAGTGGTTATTGAGGGATGCTGACTGGAGTAAAAGCCTAGGTCAGTTTCAAGGGAAGCAATTAATACATGCAGTTGTGGTAGGTGTAAGGGAATCCTTCCAAATGCAGGCAATAGCACTGTCTGAATGGTTCTCAACTAGAAAAGTCATTATGGCAGGCGGGTTGGAACTAGACGATCTTCAGGTCCTTTCCAGCTCTTACTGTTCTATGATTCTATGATTATGTGTTGCGGACAGAAAGAGGGTTTTCAAGCCAAAGGTGACAACAGAGTATTTCTTGTAGGCCAGCCTGTCCATTTTGAAATAAACACAGAATCTAAACCTGCAAAAATTGTTATCTGAACATAACTCAATTCACTGAACTCCAGTCAGAGAACACTTGTCTACAAAACAAGAATCACTTTTCACATCTCTTTGTGAATAAATCTTAGAATGAATTGTATATTCATAGACATCTGCAAAAACCTTTAAAACATTAAGTTTCATTCAGTTAATTATTTGTTGCTACAGCTTAATTATTTTTTGTGTTTTGTGGCTCAGGATATGGTCAGGTTGTTCCCTGATAGGATTATCGAGTTAACTTAATGCTGATGAAAGTAAGTTACTATTCCTAAAAAAAACATAGCAAAAAATCTCAGTTATTCAAAACCTCACTAATCCTTCCATATTAATAAACAGTTTTATAATTGGTGGTAACTGTCTGAATAATGATTTTATGTTTATTCATGAAATAAAGTAACTTTAAGAATATATGTTTCATTACTCAGGAAGACTTATAAAAATTCCTTTCGATACAAACTACAGGATCTTATACTATGGTAGAATCAAGCCAAAGCTTAAGAAGAATTTCACTTCTTAGTTCCCTAAGTCTACAGACACTAGGCTTTAGGGAAATGCAAGAGATGGTTTTGGAGGACATTTATAAAAAAAATTTACTTCAGAAATCCTAATTTTGTAAGGTACTGGTGTGGCTAGTTATTGTATAGGAAAGAGAAATATTTTGAAAAGAATCACAGAATCCCAGACTGGTTTGAGTTGGAAGGGACCTTAAAGCTCATTCAGTTTTGATCCGCTGCCATGGTCATGGATACTTTCCACTAGACCAGGTTGCTCCAAGCCCTGTCCAACCTGGCCTTGAGCACTGCCAGGAATGGGGCAGTCACAGCTTCTCTGGGCAACCTGTGCCAGGGCCTCAGCACCTCACAGGAAAAAACTTCTGCCTAAGATCTTATCTCAATCTCCCCTCTGTCAGGTTAAAGCCATTCCCCCTTGCCCTGTCCCTACAGACCCTTGTCCAAAGCCCCTCTCCAGCTTTCTTGTAGACCCCCTTTGGACACTGGGAGCTGCTCTAAGGTCTCCCTTTAAGGATTCTTCTCTTCTCCAGGCTGAACAAGCCCAGCTCTCTCAGCCTGTTTCCAGAGCAGAGCTGCTTCAGCCCTCGCAGCATCTCTGTGGCCTCCTCTGGACTTGCTCCAAAAGCTCCACCTCCCTCTTGTGGTGTTGCCCCAGAGTTGGATGCAGGACTGCAGGGGGTTCTCCTCAGAGCACAGCAGAGGAGGAGAATCCTCTCCCCGACCTGCTGCTCATGCTCTGGGGATGCAGCCCAGCACATGGGGAAGTTCTGTGCTCAAGCGCACACTGAAGCTGGGTCATTGGGAGCTTTTCCTCACCGAATACCCCCAAGTCCTTCTCCGCAGGGCTGCTCCATCCATTCTCCCCATTCCTGTGTTTGTGCTAGAGACTGCTCCAACCCAGGTGCAGGACCTTGCACTTGGTCTTGTTGAACTGCATGTGGTTCACATGGTTCTACCTCTCCAGCCTGTCCAGGTCCCTCTGGATCCCACCCCTGTCTCCCAGAGCCTTGACTGCAGCACACAGCTTGGTATCATCAGCAATCTTGTTGAGGGTGCTTGATCTCATTTTCCATGTCACCAACAAAGATGCTGGACAGGACCAGTCCCAACATGGACCCTTGAAGAACACCACTTGTCGCTGGTCTCCACAAGAACATTGAGCCATTGACCACAACTCTCTGAGTGCAGCCATCATGCTAGTGGTCTAGCTGATGAAGCTGGAGCAGAGGTTACCACTGGAGGCGACCCTTCCTGCTAAGCATTGTAAGTCAGTAAGAGGAGAGAGAACCTGCTGGGAAATTTTGCCAACTGTCTGGACCCTGGGGAGACAAACTGGGGCTCTGCAGAAGCAACAACTTGTTCCTCCTATTCGACTTCATGAATTTGAAGATTTAGTATTAGGTCTGTACTTTGCATGAAGTAGATGACAGAATTCCTCTCCAGTGGTTTTCAGCAGATAGTACCTCATCTGAATCAGATTTTTTACAGTGCTCTCAGGGAAAAAGGGTCACATAGAAATGCTAATGCAAAATTAACTTTTCCTTTCTTTTTATTAATTCTGTATGTGCTTATGTATAGCACTCTTTGAAATACACTCCTGTGTACCTAGGGAGCACTTAATCCACAGAGAAGTAGTTTACATTTTCACTGTAAACTTATCAAACCACCTCAGATAGAAAGTCATGTTCTGTTATGACTAATTATGCTGCAGAGACTCAGTGTAGTTAGTTTTACGTACAGAATTATCTATTCTGGATTTCTTTGCGCTAGGCTTTATCTAGAATATTAAAATGATTGCCCTTTCAGTAACAAACATTTTAAATGTCAGAAATGTACACTGTGATATTTCAGGGTTCAAGCCAGAATGGAGAATTACATTACAGTTTTTAGATATTACAGTATTAGATATGATGGGAATATGACCACATTGTTAATTTCTGATACAGTGGCAATTCAGTTTCTTCACTTGTTCTTTAATTGATAGCTCATTTCAGTCATGAGATACCTAGGATGAACAGGATATTGACTGGCTCACTCCTTATTTGCATTATCTTTTAATAATAGTTTAAAATTTCTTAATGTCAGTGGAAGAATAGATCCATAACATATCATCTTGGTTTCACTAATATATAAGCATAAAGAATTTAAATCATTTCCTTTTGTTTCAGACCTGATTATTTCAGTTGGTCTGCTGCTGGTAAGAGATGTCATACCGGACTTTAGTCTAATCCAGCTTCCAGTAGAACTTTCTGACTTAAGATGCCAACATGAAGAATATGGTGTTAATTCATAGTGCTAGTCTGTTTTTGCACGTGATGCTGTTTCAGTGACCAGCAGTTTTGCTGGGCATAAGTACAAAGTAGAAATAAAAAGTTTTGTAAAACATTTAGTACTTTAGCTGGCTGTAGAAATCACAGCTGTCATGCTAATAACAAAATTGAGGAGATCAGCCATATCTAGCACAACATTTTGTGTTTTGATTGTGTGATTTTTACTGTCAAAGAGAGAAAAGATAACAATGCAGACTTAGTTTATTTACCAGAAGACTACATCTATGGGATATGCTGACTTTGAACCTCATAATCTTTTCGGAAATTTTTGAATTTTGTTTTTTTAAGCAATGTAGAGCATGTAACCTATGTTTACCTGTTAGATTTATGTGGGTGAACGTAGGTTTGCTCTTTTTTTTACAGAATATATCACTGTTCATTTGTGATAAAGGAGTTTAAAGGGAACTTCAACAAACAGTCGCTATTTCTTTCTTTCATCTCATGCCTGGTTATACCTCAACCAGACTATTTTGTCCTTGCTGTCAGTACATAATCAACCTACATTCTGATTGTGAAGAGCAAGTTTAATCCACAGTGTAAATCAAGGTCTCAGGAGCTCATGTTAAACCAGGTTGAGGCTTTCAGTATAGCTGCAGAGGGCTGTAATTGAAAGTGACAATGTGTTCTTCTGGGATTTCTGCCATTCTAAATATGGCTGTGATCTCCCTAGGAAGTTTCTCCAGAAAGCCTCTTAGGGCACAACTTTTGCAAGAGCTGCTAGGTTGACAATACTTTACTACCTTCATTTCACAAAGCAGGAAATTGTTCTGACTTTGCAACCTTCCTTCAGGCAAAATGCAAGAAATTTAGATATACTTCACTCTCCTTTTTCCTCTAGAGAGGTTTACAGATATCACTTCTAGCTTCATGGGATAATTATCCTTTATTTCATCTTTCATCTCTGTCTGGTATCATAACAACTACTTTATAATGAGACCCAGAAATACTTTAAATTGGGATCTCACTAAACTGTTCACACACATAAATGTGCAGATCCACAGCAGACTTGTCAATCTTTTACCTGAAAAATGCTGGAAGGATGATTCAGTTTCAGGACTGAGGTAAATAGCCCATTACCATCTTATTATGAACTCTAGGGGGACTGATAGTTTGGAAACCATTTTAACCTCTTTTCTTCTAATTGTTTTTCTCGCTGACCCACATATTTTGTTCTGCCTCTTGGTCTGTGTGTAATTGAAGCTTAGCCTTAATGGTTGAGATAGTTGCATTTCAGAGTGCCACAAGATTTTTAGCTAACACAGGCTGGAGCAAATATCGCACAAGTAAGGCATTTATCCTGCAGCAGAGAATAGCAATTAATGAGCTAGAGCAATACTTCTGTGTTCCGGTATTTTCTGAGCCAAATTCTAGTTTGGGGAGACCAGCTGAGGCAGGCAATGATTACGATTAATCATCTTTTCAGAGTGAACTAACTCACTGCCATTCATTCTTTTCCCACCATTTTACACACCTATTTTCAAACTGTGCAAAACAATGGTTCTTAATCATTATTACTGATTTCCATGGAAATGGAAAGAGGTTTGGCTAAGATAGCCAAAACTACATTTTCCTTTCCACTGTTCAGAAGATCTTTGTTCCCAGTACTGATTTCTTTCTGCACACAATCTGAAGGGTATTTGTGTGAACTAGTAAAAGAAAGCTTGTTGTTTGAAGGAAAGTGGGGGTGGTATTGAACAAAAGCATCAGTGTTAGGAAATGTATCACATCATCTTTCACCACTTCTGCATGGTCGTAACACTGAAGCATTATCCATGTTCATTCTTACCATAATTTTGAGTTTCAAGAAAACAAAACGCAAAAAGGCACTGAATATTAATAATGATTTTAGCAGTGAACTTTACCAATAGTATATTGTTTATTTCACTTTTTAGAGGTTTTTTTCTATATTCTGGAGTTTTTAGTCACGTATTTGTGACAAACGGATTCTTAGACAGCAATGAATCTTTGCCCTAGTCACATCACCAGCTTTGTCCCTGCATTGTGGTTTCAATATACTTTTGCTTGTGTACTACCAATAGAAAAATCGGTATTTGTAGTATATGGTATTCTGTAGCTGGCGAGTCATATCCGTTATCAATATCATCATTGTAAAACCTTCATGAACAATATAAAGCACTTTTCAGCCTTAAAGCAATTTGAAATTAAAGCGGAAATCAACAAAGAGCTCATCAGAAGATGAGTTTTAGTGCATTTATACACACATGCAGAAGCAGAAAACCAAGTATACTGGCATATAAACCAATTAAGTATGAAACAGGATAGAAGCATATATGCTCAGCAGGAAATAAAATGTGCACTTTTGAAAACAGGCTATAATGAAGATGCTGCAAAAGGCATAAAAGTAAAGCTGCATGGTTATGTTTAGGATAGATCAGGTTCGAATTCACCTAGTCTTGCAGGCTGGCTGCAATGCCCTCTGTTCTGATGTCAGTGAGAGTCATTGGCATGCATTTTAGCATTGGGTAGTCTTTGAAACAATTGAATATTCTGCTCATCTTCAAAAAATAAACAATTTTTTTATTCTTCTAATGACTCTTTGGATATTTTAAAGCAGTGAAGGAAACAATAATGAAGAAAAGCAAGTAAAAACTTTATGCTCTTGAATATATTTTAGCATAGTGAACTTTCATATTTTTTGTGGGTATGTGCATATGTATGCATATATATATACGTATATACATGTAGCTATATACAGGAAAATACCCCGCATATTTTAGTTGATGTGACTACCTGGTCATAAAAACCCTAACCTTAAAATATCTCTTTCCAACTTAATGAGTAACATTAATAGTAAAGTATCGTAATTCTGATCCAAAGATGGCTGCAGGAAAGTGAGATTTCAGTGGTTCTTCCAGTCCTTTTTTGTGTTTTATCTTTTACATTGTGTCCTACCTTACCATCAATAACAGCCACCTACGTTCCTCACATCCCTGTTTTCCAGTTCAAAGGAACAGTTTCATTTCTTATGTTTTCTAATATACGATCCTTTCATTTCCCCTATCAGAAGGAAGGCTGTACATTTATTAGAGGTCAGCTAAATACCATGGTGAGTACTTCTTACATTTTACAGCTTTCCGAATGAGATTATGCTTTTACTACCTGTTCATTCAGGTTCTCCTGTCACATAAGAAATAAAATCTTCCTTTTTTTTTTTTAAATGTTTTATGTTTTCCAAGATGTCAGCAGCAGCTTATTTTTCTAAATATCAATGATAGCTCATACCATAGATCTTCTTGAGCAGAGGTGTTTTTATGGGCATGCTGTGTTATTTAACGATGCCATAGATGAAAAATATTTGTTGCCTTCAAGGAAGTTCTGTCTGTTTATCAGAATTTGTATTCTGGTTGCTGACTGAAAATACAGCCATCTTTAAAACGCAGTATGGATATAAACATATTTTGTTTGTATTACTCCATGATTCAGCAGAAGCTCAAACAGCAAGGTTAATAAAAAGTGTAGGTTTTGATCCAATCCAGTTGTGAGCTATTTATGTCACCTTCTCTGCATATAGCCTCATAAATTAAATTTCTATTGTTGCTCAACCCAAAGGCACTTGAGTTCTGGATAGGTGAGTCAGTAACAGAGTGGCAGCAACAGAGGTAAGCAAAATCAACATTTTCATGGGTTCTCAGACCTAAAATGCTGATCTTCTTTGGCCTTCGATCCATGCAAAAAAATATCTGCTTATGTCAGGCTAACCTACTGTAGTTTAGTATAAAGGAGATACTAAATCAAACAGGGAAAAACCCCTTCCAGATGACCTTTGAACCCATTTTAGCATTCCTTTTAGTTCAAGCCGTATGTAGTTGATGGATTTATGATTATTGTTCAGCAATGCCCACAATAGGATAGGCCCTTTTCAAATACGAAAGCAGCAAAGCTCATAACTGGTAGAGAAAACATGATCTGAACCAACTCCTGCCCTAGCAAATTCATGAAAAAAAAAAAGTCATTTTACAGCTAGCCCAGATTTCAAAAATGGAATCCAAGGTTAACAATAGTAGTATGGATCAGTTGCCTATCAATCAGCTCAGTTTTCTAGACCAGCAACCATATAAGTGTATTTTTAATAGTCTTAATATAAGCTTGTACAATTATCACTTCTGGGGTTTCGCCTACATAGCCAGGACACGTAACTAATATTCAAAGGACCTTTTGAAATCCTCTGTATAGAGTATTTCAGAACTTCAGCTGAAACTTTGAAAATGAAAGTCTGAAAAACAGCACAAGTACTTCTCAATTTCAAAGCAACATAATACTTTATTTCTAATTCACACACATTATTTAACCAACTTTATACCTCTTAAAATGACAAATTTGTACTGTATAAGGAAACAAAATATAAATGTTCAGTTAGTTTAATTGGTGAAATTCCTTTTTCCTCCAAGAAAATACTGGGAAAAAAAGAAAAAAGGATGAGCGAGTCTAGGAAAGAGAAGGCTGCAGGAAGTACAGCACTTGAGTGTTGACTAGATAGAAGACATTAGGACAGAGGAGGATAATACTTTTTTGTAAATTTCCCACCTGGAAAGGACAAGAAAGTTTAAGTTCAACAAGGAAAACATAAGCTATGTGTATGAAAACGACTAAGTCTAGATTAATTAATGGCATGAAGGTTTAGCAGAGAAATACGTTATATTCCATAACTTAGGAATCTTGAGGTTTCAAGATTTTAGCCATTTGTCAACACAGCAGATGAATGGACACTTGTACTTTTCTGTGTTTCAGCAAGGAAGTGGTGACAGGAACACTACATCCTCAAGTGAAAGGTAGGTTTTATGTGGAACTGGCTATCTCAGTGTAAACCTCATGCAAATCTTATTTCCACATAACCAAAATAATTTAGTTCAACCATGACTGGCTTCTTCAAAATCAGACTCAGTGCCTTGTCTCCCTAAGGACTGAGCTGACTTCACATAACACCCGTACCTTTCTGGTAGTAAAAGTGTAGCTGAGGTCTTTAGAAAAAGATGTGTAGGGAACATAGGCAGAGCCATAGAATGACACGGACAGAAAATTCAAATGCTGTCTCTGCTTAAAGTGTGCTTTCAAGATGTTTGGCACAAATTTCTAGTCCTGCTTGTAACAGAAATCTCCTTGTGTCCCAGACAGTGCTTCTGGGTTGGAAACCAGTTGAGGGTCTTACCAGGAGATACATTACACAAACAAGCTCCAGTCTACTTAACTACTTTAACACACCTATATTAAATGTTTTATTTTAAATCTGTGAGGTTTATTTTGAAGCTAAGGACTTCAAAAGGTGTCAGCTTTATCTAGGGTGCAGGTTGAGGTATGTAGAGGCATGAATGGCTGTTTGTATCCCTCTTTATCCTAAAAGGCAGGGGACAATATAGGAAGATGATGGGTCTGCTTCAGCTTTTATCATTTTAAGAACTGCTCCTCCTCAGATACTGGAAATCATAAAGATTTAATATGTCAGGACAAAATGGAGATGACTGCATATGTAGCCAATGTTGTTTGCAAAATAATGACCTCAGCTGTGTACTGTATTTTTAGCTATTCATGAAAACTGCCAAATGGTGACACATTGTCTGCTTAGTCCTGGCTCACTCTGCATGAGATAGGGTATGGCTTTGTAAGCCTGGGCAGCTGTCTCAAGAATGACATATTATTTAATGTGATACCCAGAGATTAATAATTAATCTCATTAATAAAATATCCTGAAAGATAATGGAGTTTATGGAGCACATCTTCAGATCTCTTCTCAAGAAAATTGTATTCATTAATTTCTTCTGTTTTGTTTTGTTTTTTTTTTTTTTTTTTAATTATACTCAGTAATATTGAAAATTTTTTGAAAATACAGTTGTTTACTGTTGAGGAAAAATGTAACATTGCAGTTCAGTTAAGAGCTTGGCTACCAGTGTGTTGATTATCAGCCACAGAAATATTTGTCTTCAACTCTTCTGTCTTCATAAATACCTTGTATGTTACTGTTCTATAAAGGGCTGATGATCATGTAACATGGATGTTGCTTTGTGCTGTTACTCTTCTTCTTCCTGTGCTGGGTGCTTGGGACCTTCAAGGCTGGTGAGAAAAGGAGTAAGTAGGCTGGCACCCAGGAGCCTTGAGGGATGGGAAGAAGAAATCTGGCTTGTTTGTGTGATGCACAGAACCCACAATATAACCAGAATATTAGTTGTTGGGGATTATTTTTTTTCCCCTCTAGTTTTTCTATTAGTTATTGTTAGCTCAGCATTTGATCCCAGAAAGATAAATACATAGGAAGGATTTGTATACTACAGTCTAATGATTCATATATATTTTTTGTACATATATTTTTATGCATGTATTAATGTATATACAACACAAATGAAAGGATTGAGGAAGCTTGCTTACAAACCTTCCAATTAGATATTAGAATTTGATGTCTTCTCTTCAGCTATGACACAGACTGCTCGGTCCTATCACATTTTTGCCTAATGTAAGGTACTGAGTTAGTCACCTGAATTCCAGTAGATCATGAAGATTGATTTGATGACTACAATCACCAAGTTGCCATCAGTTAGCACAGACACGAAGAGAGCAGAAAAGGTAACGAGCAATGCCCTTCCTGAGCTGGAATTCGGCTGGAGCTTTGTGCGGACATGGAGAGGTTCAATTCAGGAGTGAGGGATGGGTTTCCAGCATATGGCCCTGCAGGGATCCAAAAATCTCTTTGTCCTTGCTCTCATATCAGCATGCTTCTCAATGTTACATCTTTTTTATTCATTTCAGCTGGACATGATGATGAATTTGGAGAGCATCAGTTATTTTAGTTAGGTCTTTGCATGGCACTTCCACATCAGCAGGCTGCAAAATGAGAAATATTTTTCTGTGAGCTTGGAGCAACCTGATTAGAGCTTGGAAAACTGAAAAATGCTAACAGCCATAGGACAAGAGTTGATTTCTTTTGTTGATTTACCATGTAATTCTTTATCAAAAGTTGTTACCAGACATGCTTTCTCAGCTGTGTACTGTATTTTTAGCTGTTCATGAAAATTGCCAAATGGTGACACACAGTCATCTGCTTAGTCCTGGCTCACTCTGCATGAGGTTGGGCATGGCTCTGCAAGCCTGGGCAGCTGTCTCAAGAATGAAGTTTTAAGACTGGCACTCAGCTGAATAACCATTTTCACAGAAAATGGTCAGTAGATTTAAGGGTTGATTTCTTGAGTCTTTCACTCATATGCGTACCCTAATAGGAATAGTGTATAATATTTTATTTTACTGTTCAAATATTTTATGTATTTTATTTTCTAAAGAATCCCAGTTTCTTGCTCAAATATAGGCTGTCAGAATAGAATATTATGTGTAACCTACAATAGTCTTAGTTAACATCTTTCTGTTCTTTTCCAAAATCTCTCTGCTGACGTGGGTTTTATTGATTTTATTTACTTTATATCCAATTTACTTTAAAACTAGGCTTGTTTTAATAAAAGTGTCCAGGCCTACATAACCTCCTTTCACTTGTATTTTTTCCAGGAAACTTTAAAAAGGGAAAATTCTAGTTGAAGATGAGTATGGTTTATATTAGCAAATACCTACAGAAGAACTACAGCTGTCTGATGGGTAAGGCAGTCTTTGTCAGATGGCTCAGAACTGCGCACACTGCTCAAGGTGAGGCTCCACCAATAGTGAATACAAAGGGATAATCACCCCTCTTGACCACCTGGTTATGCTGTGTTTGATGTATTCCATGATGGGGTTTGCTGTCCTGGCTGTCAGGGCACACTGCTGACTTTTATTGAGTCTGCTGTCATTAGCACCCCCAGATCCCTACTTCAGAGCTGCTCTCCCACCACTCCTTTCCCAATTTATACTTGTGTATACCACTCCATCCTAGACGCAGAAACTGGTATTTGGATTTGTTAAATTTCATCCTATTAATCACTGCCCAAGGTTGCAATATAACTACTTTCCTCTGCAAAGCATCTTGGTTCCCAAGAGAGTCAACAACACCTCCCACTGCTAATGGTGCATCCGACTCCTGCATCCAGAGTGTTGATAAATCTGCTGCATTCCCAGAGTGTAATCAGCATGTCAAGGGAGGGGATTCTACCCCTCTGCTGTGCTCTGGGGAGACTCCCCCTGCAGGCCTGAATCCAGCTCTGGGACAACAACACAAGAAGTATGTGGAGCTGTTGGAGTGAGTCAAAAGGAGGCCATGGAGATGCTGCGAGGGCTGAAGCAGCTCTGCTGTGAAGATGGGCTAAGGGAGCTGGGCTGGTTCAGCCTGGAGAAAGTCTGAAAGACTTTAGAGCAGCTCCCATGCATAAGGGGGGCCTACAAGAAAGCTAGAGAGGGGCTTTGGACAAGAGCCTGTAGGGGCAGGACAAGGGAGAATGGCTTTAACCTGGTGGAAGATTGGGATGAGCTCTTAGGCAGAATTTCTTCCCTGTGAGGGTGGTGAAGCCCTGGCACAGGTTGCCCAGAGGAGTTGAATATGTTAAACAAAACTGGTCCCACAGCTGAATGATGAGTCACTCTGCTATTGACTGCTCACCAGCCAGATGTAGCCCCATTCATTACAACCCTTGAGCTCTGCCATTCAGCCAGTTCTTCATCCAGCACGCCATGAACCCGCTCGAACCACAGTTGGATGACTTGTGTTTCTGGCAAGAAATCAAGGACAAGACTTTGTGACTGTGTCTTTAACACATGGAAAATGAACAGCTTTGGCAATATTTGCAATGAATATAGGTGTTTATCATCAAGCGCTGTGCATGCATTCAAGATATATATAGCTTTAAGAAAGAAAGGATGTTCAAAGTACAGTCATCTTCCTCACCACTCTAAGAATACTTCATTCTCTAACTTTCATTTTGCCTCAGGAAGTGCATTAGATCCTGTAGTGTTCAACTTGCTGTCAAGTCCTTATTGTACATCTGCCAGCTTGTCAGTGGGTTTTTTTAAAAATACCTCAAAATAATGGCTGAAGTCACAGAGTTCTGAAAAGCAGGCTCCAAAACAGTGGTGCATTGTACTTATTTTATTTCCCACAGCAGTGAAGTGGAGTGAGATGGGTTTTTTCTTTTTTTTTTTCTTTTTTTTATTTCTCCCAACACTAGCAGCTTAACATATAGAAACATAAATGTACCAGGTGAAAAATTGTCTGAAACTGATGAGAACCATGGTGTTGCTTCCATAAGCCATGAAAACACTGTTACCGGTTTCTTGAGATTTCCTGTCTGGGTTTTTTTATTATTATTGATTTATTTTTTAAGTGATAAACTGTAGAACCTCCCTTCCTTTACACACAGAGGTGTTTTCTCCCATGGCTATGCTCACTTAACTCCAACTAATGCTATGGGATTTGCATCCACATTTCAAGAAGAAAATAATGGTTAATGATTCCCGATAACATTAATTTTAAAGCTACCAGGTGTGAAGTGTGACTCTCATTATCTCAGTTGTTTATTTTTTTCTGCCATGCACTGGCAAGCAAACTGTCAAAACCAGAAGGATGCTCATGAACATTGCCTAGATCTTCTTCTGTAATGATGTTAGTATTATTAAATGATGTTAATTAGCAATCAGACTAAGCACTGTCTTCAGAATCAAACTGAAGTATTTTGATTTTCAGCGGGATTGGACTCTAATGTGAGCGGCGTAAAAAAGTCTGTGTAAAGATATATTGTATTACCTCATTAAGACAGAATGGATAACTTTGGAGTAAATTCCTTCTCAGCGGGTTAGGTAAATTTAGTCACAGTTGATTTCTCTGGCCAAAAGTCCATACAGTGATAATCTCAAAATGTTTCCTTGATCTACTTCTTTTCTCAGCTCCAATAGCACAAATGCTCTCTATCGCTCACCATCATGACAAATGCAGGCAAAAATGACTGAAAGAGAATGAGAAGATTTTTGGTGTGTGAAATTTTATCAACCTGAAGATATCATGATGCATAGATATCATTTAAGTGCCAAATTCCTCATATGTATGTCTACTTTACACTTCCAATTATACAAATTGCCAGCATTAGCCAAACCCCAACTCACTTATCTGTGTAACTGTAGTAGTCCCGTGCTGGTCAACTTAAAAATGTATGATTTCAATGGAATTGAAAGAAAGTCACTGAACAGTATGTGTACAAATTCCTCTCCTTTCCTGAAGCACTTACACAGATCTTCAGTGAAGAAAGTGTTTGAATACACCAGAAATGTATTCACAAAACAATGCAAGAATTGTATTTAGAAGAAAAAAAAAAAAGAAAAAAAAAAGAAAAAGGCAAAAAAAGAGTTTTCATACAGCAAGAAATATAACACAGACTGCCCAATGTATCTCAGGGTCTATTTTCACTTACTTGTACACTTCAAGTCGCCCAGGCCAGGTCCAAAAAAGCATTTGTGTATTTAATCCCCACTGAAAGCTCTTCATTGACAGCAAGCCTGAGAGGTTTAAAAAATTTAACCTTAAAGTATGCATAAACGCGTAAAAATAATTTTATATGAAGCTGTGGTCACATCAAGTCTACTTTTGATATACATTTTACCTTCCCTATTCACTCAGTGTGGGACCACTAGATGCCACTGTGCCCTAAGGAAGAAAATGAAGCACAGCCTCACAGCCTGCTTTAAATTCAGAGCATAAACAGTTTTAGAAAGCCTGTGTTGACTCAAACACTGCAATTTCTTTAAGTGTTTTTTGTGACCAGACACAGCTAGACTGTTAATAAGAACAATTCCCTGAAGCATGGAGCTTAGCTCAAGAGGGTTAAAACACTTTGAAGTGTCACAGCTGTTTGCAGAACTGGTGCTAAAAGCTGATTGAGTTTTCAGCCAGGCAGAATCTTCCCAGCACAGCAGGAGCATCCCTTGGCAGCATCCCTGCTCCATGTAAGATGGCAGCTGCTGCTTTCTCACTCTTTCTTTCTTGCAAAAGAGCAGGCAATGGGTTCATTGCAGTGTTGCCTATTGCTTTCTTAACTTGCCTGTTAACATGCTTGGTTAAGGCACTGTGTTACTTTTCCATGTAAATGACGTAGCAGGGACCCAGACATCATAAAGTTAAGATGCCTTCTTGCAGCTGGCAGGTTCAGGCTCCTGCAGAGCTGAATTTCTTGGAAATGACTGTTTTTCTGGAGAAAGTAAGACCTGAGTGAAAATGTCAGGAAAATAAGATATTTCCTTCAACCTAGGCTGGACAGTAAAAAACCACTTTCAGCAATGAACTGCTTTAAGTGCTGAAATTCTAATTTCCTGGCACCATTCATAATGATGGGTAACTAAATGCTCATGAGGAGGAAAACAATCTTCTGGCATTCCCAGGAAAAGGAAGAGGAGGGGCTGGATAACCTGAAGGTGCTTTTGTGGCTCTAGCTGGAAATATTCAGCAAAGAATAACAAAACCTAGTTAAAATAGCTCAGAACATTAAACACGATTTCAGGATCACAAAATGACAGTCATTAACAGCAAAGGGGGCATATTTTTCGATTTTGTTTTTTTCCACCTTAAAATCTCTCATTTTGCATTTTCTTGGTCACCTGGGCCTACAGGAGATAACACTTTGTCCAGCAGCACAGAACAGCCAGAATTTTATCTCAAAAGTCATCAGGTGATTTACCTTGAAAAGGAGATGTCCCTCAAATTCACTGACATTTTAATGAAACCTATAGGCACAGTATTATCTCCCCACCAATACCTGCATCACCAAACCATTTGCCAGCTTCTATTAAAAAAAAAAAAAAAAAAAAATCCAACCACTCCATAATTTGAATAACTGCAATCTTCTAAGAGTAAAAATAGAAGATTAGTTATATGAACAGGGAGGTCTACATAAGGAGCAAAATATTCCCTACAGTGAAGTAAAACCTTCTATTCCCATGCTGAATATTTTGTTCGCAGCAAAGATTTTCTTCTTCCGCAACCACATAACACCATATAATTATTTCTGTCAAAATGCCCTGAAGAACATTAATAATAAATGACTAATTTATTGCTGCTGTTCAGAAGTTGTCAAATGAAAAGGAAAACTGAAGGAACTGCAGAACTGCAGCAATCTCTCTGTGTTGAGAGGGTAACAAAATCAGTGCCTCTTAGGAAGTGCTGGACAAGACAATGGCTGGAGCAGGGCTGTCCAGGTGAACATCAGAGATCCAGGAGTGAGGTGCTCTGGGAACACTCAGGATAGCAAGGTATTGAAGCAAATGTTAATGCAGCTGCATGCTGAAATTGGGAAACTGGGATTATATACCTGAACAACACAGGCTGGGCAAGAGTGGGCTCAGTATCACACCATGAGGGCACACCAAGGTGGAATCATACCTGAAATAAACATGAAATAAGGAAATAAAAATGGCGTACCAACTATTGTGTTATTGTAAGGACTATTGCTATTTTTCAGTGATGGATAGGACAGAAGAGATGGTGTAACAGGCCGATAAGATAAATCTGCAGGGGAAACACTGGAGGTCTAGGATGGGTCATATTGCATAGGGACGCTGCTAAATGCCTGTGCCTGGATTTTTTTGATCAGGTGAGACACAGCTCTGGCAGAAATGACAGCAGAAGAATTCGAACAGGGAGGTGGGTTCTATGACTGCTTACTTCCCCTGTAGTGATTCTGTGATTCTGTGAATATGAACAAGAAGAAATCCTAGAATCACAGAATCACAGGCTGCTTTGGGTTGGAAGGCGCCTTAAAGCTCATGGAGTTCTAACCCCCTACCACAGGCAGGGACGTCTTCCACTAGACCAGGTTGCTCCAAGCCCTGTCCAACCTGGCCTTGAACGCTGCCAGAGATGGGGCAGCCATAGCTTCTCTGGGCAACCTGTGCCAGGGCCTCACCACCCTCACAGGGAAGAACTTCCGCCTAAGATCTCATCTCAGTCTCCCCTCTGTCAGGTTAAAGCCATTCCCCCTTGCCCTGTCCCTACACACCCTTGTTCAAAGCCGCTCTCCAGCTTTCTTGTAGCCCCTTCAGGCACCGGCAGCTGCAATAAAGTCTCCCTGGAGCTTCTTTTTGCCAGGCTGAACATACGCAAACACTTACCATTTTAAAAGAAGGGAGAGTAAGCTCAAAGGATTTGTACCTTTAGGCTCTCTTATGGAATACGTAGTATTTAGCCTCCATGTAGAAGGTAAATGTGGCTGCACTCTGATCCATTAAACTCAAGTCACAGGTAAGTTTTCTCAAATACAGTTTGTAGCAGCCTGGCAGCGAGTGAATATTTATTTTCTGTTTGCATTACTAGGTACTACTGGAATGAAATTCAGCTAGAGTGATAAACCAAAGCAGAGGTAGACAAACAGCAGCGTTCTGGTCTGAAACACAGAACGCCAGATCTTAATTATTTCCTACTTTTTTGATGCAGAGGTGAGTGGCATACAGTACTGAGCATACTCTGGCCATATGCAGGCTGAGGAGAACTACACTCCCGCTTCTCTTCATTATTACTACTGTTTGTGAGTGCATGGCTCCACATCCCCCATTTTTTCCTGCGTTTATATCAGTGCTACAGTTGCCCCTGCGCTTGTTTGCATCTTTTCATTTTTGGCTAGGACACCTTGACACAGCTGTATGAATATGTAATACATTTCAAAATTGCACTCGCTTTTTACACTGCAGAATGCTAGAAAAAAATCGTTGTTACTAAAACATCTTTTCACTTCAAATTTCCTCAAAGGTGGGTGTATTTCTCCCCTGTCAGGCTGCTGGAATATTTTGATGCAGGATCTGTTTATCACATCAGGTTCACGTTGAACTGAATTTAAATGATACATAATATGATTCTTTTTTTCACCAAGTTTACTGAGACTCTGAGCAACCCACATGACAAGGAATTCAGTAAAGAATATATTGAGACTCCTCTACTGTGTACCAGAGGTAGGTGAAGCCTGAGTTTCACCACTGTTGGTATGCAACTAGTATTCTGTCTCTCTCTGCACATCACCAAAGATAATGAGGGAAGGAGAGAGGGAGGGAGGGAGGGAAGGAGGGGAGGAAAGGGGGAGGGGGGGAGAGGGAGAAGGGAGGAATGGAGGGAGGAAGGGGGGAAGGAAGGGAGGCAGGGAGGGAGGCAGGGCGGAAGGAAGGAAGGCAGGAGGGGAGGCAGGAAGGGAGGAAGGGAGGCAGGTAGTAAGGAAGGCAGGAAGGCAGGAAGGCAGGAAGGC
>WYDI02014241.1:0-22296 GCA_009867235.2 Psittacus erithacus | reverse complement strand
GAGGTGTCCCTGCCCATGGCAGGGGGACTGGAACTAGATGATCTTAAGGTCCTTTCCAACCCTAACTATTCTATGATTCTATGACTTCGTTTTTGAGACACAGTCAGTAAACTTATTAGTGGTCCTTATAAAGACTAGGGCAAAATCAGACTGTTTCAAATCATTCATGTGAATTTAAGCTCATGCAGACAACTTTAGACTGTACAGAACAGGCTAGGCAAATTAATACATGTGTTTTCACACTCATTAACTATTACCTCCTCTGACCCAGCTTCGCATCACTGCTTAACCCTAGAAGTGAGGTCAAGTTTACTCAGGGACTTCTCCATAGATCACCAAGAGAACTTCCAGGGAAGATGAGAGAATGACCCAGGACAAAAGCTAGGCTTGCAATTTTTAATGGGCCTTGAATTTAGAGGCAAGCATGAGCACAAACAATACTAATGCATTCAGCAACATTAAATTGTGCCAGTAAGATTAAATAACATTAAAATCATTATCCAAATGCACATACTGGCATTTTTCATGTGCACTAAACATTCCCAGGCAAAAGTCCCATAGAAGAGAAATAATGAAGTTAGAATGAAAAAGAAACCTGTTGTAGATTAACAGGCATAAAACCACAAACTTAAATACACTTTTTATACAAGTGCTCAGCAACATCCTGAAGGACTGTTCCACAGACGCACAAGTGTCTGTGTTCTGTGAGGTTACTCCAAACACCTAAATATCATTATTCTATACTGTTGATAAATGTCTTCAGCCAGAGTGCTCAGTCCAGCCCAAAACTTGCATATGGATGAGGCCTCATGCTAACAGCTAAGAAAAAGTCCTCTCATTTAAATCCACCTATGTTTAACTCTGAAAAGACCTTAAGGAATTTTGTGTTCTGTGTTTGTGTTCAAAACTTTCAGATGAGTAAGACAAAGTGACAAGCAAAAAATTACTGGGAACACGTACTTGATTCTCCTGGAGCAGGCAAGAATTTTAGTTCCTGGACTCTCTGGAACGATGACCTATGTTTTATGAAGGCAAACTGCTGGTAAAACAAAATTTCCAAAATTTAGTTTATTAGCTATACAGATAAACACATTTCCCTTTGTATTATTTTGTTACCTTAGATTACAATGTCTCAAAGTCAAACTGCTAAATAACTTCTCTTTGGCTGCTTGCACAACCCATTCAATGGTGCAGTATCTAGCTAGCACCCACACAACAAATGTTTACCCCTTTCATAAGAGAGGTTCAGTATGTATAAAAAAGGATTAATACCTCATTAACCACAAAAATCCTTTAAAAATGGGCCAAGAATATACTACATGTCTGGAGTTCTTTAGTTTTGACAGTCACGAACAAATACCAAAATAGTTCTACCTAGAAGTGTGCTGACCCGAGCAAAGGGCTGCCTAGAGACAGGTGCCAAACCACTGAAATTAAAATTATATTTCCAGGTGCTTCATATCCCTAGAATCGTAGAATAGTTAGGGTTGGAAAGGACCACAAGATCGTCTAGTTCCAACCCCCCTGCAATGGGCAGGGACACGTCACACTAAACCATGACACCCAAGGCTTTGTCCAACCTGGCTTTGAACACTGCCAGCGACGGAGCATTCACAACTTCCTGGGCAACCCATTCCAATGCCTCACTACCCTTACTGTACTTATTTACCAGTCCTTCACTGTACTTATATTTTATATTAATCCGCCAGTTTTTCTTTAAGCTCATAGGCATCACATGTCTGAAAACTAATTAGTTCTGTAACATAAGATATTATAGGTGCTTTGAATGTACTAAATAATAACACAAAAGTAAATTGTGACATGGTTTAGTGGGAGGTAAATTGGGTGGCATTGTTTAATGGGAGGTGTCCCTACCCATGGCAGGGGGGCTGGAACTAGATGATCTTAAGGTCCTTTCCAACCCTAACTGTTCTATGATTCTATGACATGTTCCCATTGGTATATTAGAATTTTTGACAGTGGCCAAAAAGGCACACATATTCCTTCCACGTTTTCCTTTCTTCTCTCATCACAGCATAGATGTGGAAAAAGTGCTTGGTGTTAAGTGGGGTTTGTTGTGGCTTTTTTGTGTCCTTGGGGTTTTTTTAAAAATAAACACAAAACCAAAACCCCCACACATGGGACACCTTAGTGACTATCTGAAGGCTCTATCTAATCATTGTCAATTTAAATACAGAGGGTTAGCAACATTGCCAAGGATAAGGTCAGCTAACAAACAGCTAAAAAATACTCAGTAGGCAACAAAATCTTGCTATATGGTTGCAAATAAAATTGAGGCAACATGTAAGTATATAGCAATACGCTGAAGTATGGCTCTTTCAGAGTTGTTCTAGTTAAAAAGAGAAAGCCTAAGCTGCTCTGCTTCCTTCCCATATATGCACAGGCAGACTGAATTATATGAAGCTCTATGACTTCAGACACAAATGTCACATTGGACTGGAGTTAATCTCTGCAAAGAAAAAAGTCTTTATATCTTTTGAACGCTTCAAATAAGATCTCACAAAATGAGACAAAACAGGTTTTATGGTTCAGCCACATTTAAGACTGGGTCAGCTGGTCTGTACAGAACCCACAGAACATATTACAATAAAAGAATGTGAGCGGAAATGGGAACAGCTGTGCTTTTATTACAAACCTGGGGCTGTTCTAACTACAAAACTTTCTTTATGCCCTTAAGTTTCTGTAAGACTGCCATTCTGAACAGCAGATTCAAAACTTCCATTTCCATAAAAACAAATACTTGGTTTAGTTAGATTTATCTTTTTCTGCATCTCACATATATATATACACACAAGTGCAACTTAATCTTTCTTCTTCAGACTTCCTTACATGCCCCAAAAATCACATTCTGTAATCACACAACCTAATAAATGAACCTGCAATATTGCTGGAAATGAAAATGTAATTGAGTCTTTTTCATTCAAAACCCTTTAGTCATCTCAAGTGTTCTTAGTTAATAAAACACAGATAGCCATCACATTAAAAACAAAAAGGCTTTTAATATTTTTTAAACAATTATCCACTTCACTATCCCAGAGGAAGAGTTTGCACTGGTTTTGCTCGTGATTCATATTCAATATGATTTTATCCAAGAAGAGGAACAGATATTTCAGTTCAAGAAAATCTCTCAAATAATAACTCATGTTTGCATATATTGGTGGAAGGTCTCCAGAAAAATAAAAAGCACCCATTACCAAGTAAGCATATTTTTCTTGTTAATGTCATTAATACCACGCAAATAACTCCAAGTACTGTTTACACTGTCATTTTAATAAGGCAATTAATAACTTCTAAACTCACTTCTTAAAAATCTCTCTACTTGAGATTATCTGCTTCCCCTTGCTTTTGTTATTTTTGGGGTATTTCTTTTTCAGATCTTGATCTTCAGACAAATATAAATGCAATGCAGAAAAATAATACACCATGCATATAGATATGTTTGTGTACATATAAAAATATAAATTAATGTAATGGTGACTGAATTAGGCCAGATGAATGTGGCAGATGACATTGTATTTTTTCCATTATGCATTTTTCACTATTTTAATTAGTTTTTATTGATGATTTCCAGATTCTTATTTTATAAATACCAGCTCCCAATACTACGCTTAAACAGATAAACTGTTTATAAAAAGATAAGATAAATTAGTTGTAATAGGAATTATTCACCATAGTACTGTAATTTTTCACTTCACATATCAGTAAGTGTTGCAAAAAATCTACTTTTCAATGGGGCAGATCAACATCAAGAAATGAAAGAGGCAATGAACTATGTTGATGAGCCAAAACTCATTCAGTATTCCCTCCATAACTCTGAAGATAAGTGTTGTCTCCGACACTCACCTAAAAAAAAACTCAAAAAAGAAAACAAAACAAAAAAAAACAACACCAAAACACAACAAAAAACACACAAAAAACCTAACACAAACAAGCAAAACCAAAAGAACCCCACCACCACAAAACCAAAGTATCCATCTGACAAGACCTAATGCAAAACCAAAATGGAAGTTTAAAACAAAGCGTAACTGAGCCATCACCCCAGTTGTTCAGAACCCAAATCAGCTTAGCACTATTCCACTAGTTATTCTTTAATGGTTGGGGCTTTTTTTTCAATAGCTGGCACAGTTCTTATGTGTTCTATGAAGAGTCAAGAAAGAAATTAAAGCAATCTGAAAGAAATACATACAGAATTTTTAAGCTCAGATAATGCTGAACTTTCACATTAACCTATCTTTAGTTCATGACTTTCCAAACCAACCCAGGACAGTCAAACTGTAGTATAATTTCCCATTGTGACGGCCTGATTCTGCCTTCTCCAGGAATATCACTGCTACATCTAATGTGAGTGGCAGAACTGGGTATTTTTTCAAAACATTAATATGTTAAATAAATTTTGAAAAATTACAGGGTCAGGAAAAGTCAGAGGGGAAAATGTGTAATAAAATGCAAGAGCAAAGAGAGCTAAGAAGGTGAAAAGAAGCACAGAAAAAGGGAGCATTTCAGTATTTCTGGCTTCCCAAGATCTGTTTCAACAGCAGCTGGTGTCCCTTGGAGCTCCTTTATAATGAAAATCTGAAGTGGAAACTGTTCAATATTCTAAAGTTCATTTTTATGAAAAACCTAAACTGTAGACAGCTGATGAAAGGAGAGCTGGGCTTCTGGCAATAGTACAAAAAGCAATGGCCTTATTCATCACAAGAAATACAGCACACAGAAAATGTATATTTCTGTCTGTCATTTATCTTAATCTTCATTATTCTCTTTTTGCTTTGATCAAAAATGTTCATAGTGAAAAAATGTGATACTTTAGCTGAAAGTACTACTGGCAACAGCAGCGAGTCTTCTAACTTCTAGAAACAACAAGCCTTATCAATAGGTAAGTTATTCTACCAGTCACTTTTAGAAGTTCCCTAATAATGGTTGGTAAAGGAAGATACAGTTTTGATCTTCAACATAGAGACATTTAATTGCTTTTCAACATCATTTTAAGTGTAACCAGTGAGTAGCTGGCAAGACAACTGACCGCCTTTATCGAAACAAGGTCAGCTTTATTTCAGGTTTCAAAGAAAGCATACTAGTTGGAAATCCAGCTATCCAGAAGGAAGTCTTCATTAAGTCTTCATTATTTAGGGTAAAGGCTGCTTCTATTTTCTCACGCAAGAAGCAAAGTGAATTATTTTACTTCTCTTAAGCTGTGATTAGGCTTGAATGTGGAAAGCCTGAAAGACAGAGAGTATACAAACAAAACTATACTTGAAAGATAAATTTATTATATCAATAGAATCAAGATAGCTTTTAAAAAAGAGATGCATCCATCGCTGCATGACCTATAACCTGTATTATAAAAAGGCATTCCCAAAAATCATTGGGTTTAAAGAACACAGAAATTTAAAATTACAAGGACTTATTTGTCAGTTGTGGTAAATCCAAAATTCTCCACCTCACTGCAGCTGACATGTTAGAACCATCACTCTCCTGCTGTCCTATCCATCTGCTCGAGACAGGACACCTAGTTATCTCTCTCATTCAGCAAGCACAGATAATTCCCAGAAAGATTAGCACCTTAACTAGGTACAACACTGAGACAACATTAACAGCCTGTTCACTTATCAACATCCAGTGTATGTTTTAAATACTTACATTCAGATTAAGTGTGTGAGATATTGTTTGAAAAATGTTACATAATTTAAACCAGCTGTATTAACAAAAGGGATCCCCTCTTCTAATGAAACTGAAGAGGTATCACTACTGAAGCACTGCAACGCATTCCAACTTACCCACATTAACTGACCAAGCTACTGAATCCTGCTGTTAACTCCCATAAAACAGACTTATAATACAACATCAGGCCTACCTAATGCACATAGCAAATCTAGTGGTGCATTTAAATACAATTACCAACGAAAACTACAAAAAAATATGAATGCAATCTCTAACGTTAAATATTTTATTCAGACACTAAATATTTTGCCTGTTGGCACAGCTATCATTCCCCTTTCAGGAAGTACTGTTCAGATTGCACATTGATATATTGTTGTAAGCGATGTCAGGAGGTTTTGTAGCCCAATCTCCTTAAAAAAGGGTCAGATAAGACATCAGATCAGTTGAGCCGGGGGTTTTATCAATTTGAGCTGTGAAAACTTGTAAAAGGGAAACTGCATAAGTTCTCCGAGTAATCATCTCTGATGCTCGACTGTATATATCAACATCTTTCTTTGATTTTTACAAATTAAATTTAGCAGTTGTTAAGCTGAAGTGCATTACTCAAATTTATGGGTAAGAAAAACAATTTCCTGCAGAAACTAATACATGCCTAACATCTTTGAATATTGGTTTGACCAGGAATCAACAGCAACTTACAGTTACACTTGTGTTCGACTATTTTGCTACACTGCAGAAAACTGAATTTTCTATGGTAAAGCAGGATGTTTCCAATAAAACTATAAAACAAACATGCATCCCATGACTAAATCATGATCTTTGTGCTACAAGTTAACCTTTTGTATGGTCATAACACATAATCTGGCCACTATGTGTCAATTATAAAAGAATTACACAAATAAAAGCAAAGAACTTGTCAAACATGCATATTTATATTTCTTTGTTTCAAACTGCGCTGCTCATATGACATCTTAAGAAGATTCCACAGATTTGAAAATGTATTTACACACGTCTCACATTAATTTTAATATTCAGTCTGTGGTACAAACCATAACTCGTCTGTGACCCACATTTCAGACATGGGAGCTACTAAGCTATTGCAGATAGTATTTTTATCACATCAAAAGGACTACCTTATACAAACTAAATACTATGTTGCAGTGGTAACTCCAACAGTCACAGTTTCATTAGGATCTCAATTCAGTGAGAGGCTTACATCTTTTTGCAAGTACTTCTCTAAAATAGTTGTAACAAAACCTTAAATAAAATGGGGAAAAAAACCAAACAAAACCACCCCCAAAAACCAAACAAAAACCAACACCCCAAACTATAAACCAAAGCAAACCCAAATCATCTTTTATTTTATTTACCAGCCCAGAACCCTCCAAAACTAAGCAGAGCTAAGCAAAAATACAGTATATGCTCCAGTCAGAACTGCTGATGTCTTTTCATAATTAGAACTATTCAAGTTGCTCAGCATTTCTAATGTTTATTACTACTTACAACTTTGGCAAAGTCAGTGTTCTATCTGTCCTTAATTTCTGCCAATGCATCTACAGAAACACAAATTCTTTTCATTTTTTTCATTTTCAAACTTTAAAAGTCAATTTCAAAAAAAATTTTAATTCAAATTTTTTTAAAGGAACGATGGAGGAAAGACACATCATTTTTTTCTTCTTTCCTCAAAAGCGTCTTTTTTACTTTAAAAACTTCAGTGACTATGGTTTGAAGCCACCAGTATAGCCAAGCTTTGAGTTAACACTATGCTCTTTAATATATCTCTAAAACTGTACCAAAACCTAACCAACTTCTTAGAAGAAACTACTGTGTTGTTTCATTGCAGAAGAACAAAAGCCACTTTACAGTCTATCAAGAGTGAGACCAATGTCAGGTAAAAGCACTGTAAAAGTGACCAGAGACAGGAAAGAGAGTAGACTGGATGGATACGGCAAATCAAGACAAGAGAACTCCTGGGAATAAAGAAAAAGAAATGGAAGGAATGCTGCTGAAAAGGCAAAAAGCAAGGAGAAACAGGACTCGCTGAGACAAGAAACTAAGACAAATTTGGAATAGTCAAGACTATGAATACCTAAAAAATGAAGACTGAGACTGGCTACAAATGGGTAAGGAGGCTGTCCTCAGGATGCATATAAAGCATTAAGTGAAAAGGACTGTGCTTGCAGAAGAGTGGCAAAAGAGTCCTCATTCACCATGATACATTTTCTCTAAAACCTAGGAAGTAGAAAAGACTTGAGCCTGTCACCGCTTTTCTACTATTAGAAGTACCTGTGCAAATGTACTACAAACCATGACATTCTGCTCTAACCCGGTGTATAAAATGGGCTGCACGCTCATAATGCCATCACTCAAAGCTAGAAGTTCAAGAGCTTTTGCAAAGGAGTCAGCTTTTCCAATTCTGTTAATAGCCATTGTGGGTCCAATAAAGTAACACAAGAAATTTACTTTAAGAGTTGAAAATTTTCTGTTTTCTTGGTTTGTTTGGGTTTGTTGTTTTGTATTTTTTTTAATTCCCTTAAGTTTAATTTTCTAGGTTTTAAGAAAATACATAGAGACATGTATGCACGTTTTACCCCACAGACAACATGAAAGATTATTATTAAAGTTACTAAATCAACCACTCAAAAGTTATAAAATGACAAACACCACAGTCTCTGTAACCATAATTCACTTCCCTTGAGTATGTCCATTTTTATACACTATTTTATTAAATAGTAAACATGTAAATAAGTATACTTATTTTATTACTTAAATAGCAAACATGCAGTGCTTCTTCAAACATACCTCTCCTCATTTAGTGCATGGGAAGAACACGCACAGAAGATAATACAGAACCTAATGCAGGTAGGACTCCTGTCTTGCCTACTAAAGAACAGAAATATGTGTAGTGAATGAAGCAGGGCTTGCAGAAGGAAACAGGGACAGGGGTTCTGTAATATGCCACAATGATTCAAGTCCTCCCTTCTGTGGCTTCCCCCATTCTTCTTACTGTCATGCACACCATTTAACCCAAAATTTCCCTAGTTTAACTATAAATTAACTGAATTTCTCTTTCTCCCCTCTGCTCTGCAGATATATTCACAGATGTGTGGAGTACTCAGGATTTATTAAAAGCAGTGGCAGCTGTAATTTGAGCAATCACATTTACAAGAATTGTAGAAATTTCAAATTGGATACCAAAAATGAATTAATACTTTTCACCTAACCCTCTTTGTGCCTCTGTTCACTCTCTGTAAAAATCTTGTCTTATCTTAGACAGTGTTTGGTAAACTAATGATTATTTGCAAGGCATTCTGATTACATGATGATAAGTGCTTTAACAAAGTCCATACAAATGTTATCAGTTCTATCTTCAAAGCAGAGCCGAGTGGTATGGTGTAAATAAATCATGGGCTCACACAGTGATCAATGAAAACTACTGAATTGTGTTAAGTGAGCTCCATCCATCCCATGCACTGAATGAGACAGGGCTCCTGTAGGAAAAAGATATTATGTGATCATGTAGTTAAGACTGTATCAGAAAAACATGCTCAAAAAGTCATTTAGAAACTCTTTGTTCCACAACCTTAATAATGTAGGAATTCTTCTACAGAAGGTGTTTAAGGTACTTGATTTAATAGAATCTTACATCAAGTAAGTTCTTTGCATTATCATGCAGCCAGGTTGAGGTTGCATTACATTTTGGTGTCTACAAGAAGTAAAACCGGAAATCCCTTGTTGGTTTAGAACAGCACTGTAGACAGTATAAACATGGACAAGGACAGGAATGTTTGGCTTAGCTGCTTATTTTTACTTTTTTTGCTAAATTTAAGGATGGAAAAGGTATATCTTGATGCAAAGTCAACTATCACTAAACACGAATGTGAAAACTAAGCAACTGATGCTGATAATACGCATTCAAATGTAAAGAAACAAACAAAAGCTCCATACTCCATACTACCAACAGACTCCTGCAACATTACTTATTTAAGAAAATTTGGTCAATTATTAGTATTTATACAATGTGGGCAAAAGATCATCCTTTTACAGGGATTGGTACAGTAATTGCATTACCAGAACTACATTTGAAAGTTACTAATAGCAGAAGAGAAAAGAACTGAGAAATTTTATAGCTTTAGGTTATTTCAGAAAGCTCTCCCCTGCTCTTATGCAGTTTCAAGTTGTGTTCATATTTTTCTTGGCTTAAAAGTAATTTTATACAAAAGACCAATACCAAGTAAAGTGTACTTGTTAACACCTCCTTTGATACAGCCACGTCTGCACAGGTAGCTGCAGTTTTGGGCATTTTTTTGGCTAAATTGTACACACCAGTAATTACATAATGGTTTATTTTCAAATCCTTGAAGACCCCTTTAAATATTTTTTCGTGGGCTTTAATGCAATAACGATTGAAAACATTGGTATCTCACAGGTCATAGATTACTTTCATTTACTAAATGGAGCATAATTGATTAACTGCACAGATAATCTCCGGTAGGTTTTATAAGCAGAGTTAAATAGCGCGACATAGAGCGGACTGAACTGCTGAAGAGCTCCTCACTCGGCTCGCACCTGAGGCACAGCATCACTGGCACGCCCAGTCCCTTCAGGTGTTTTTTTTAGCTGAGCTCAGCCACGGCAATGTCCGCAAGCGGTATTTCTGTTCTCACCAGCAGGTGTTACTACAACCGCCCAGAATTACTGCCGTTTACAGGAATGTGACACAGACAAGAAGCGCAATTAGCATTTCACAAGGGGAAAACAAAGTGAAATGCTGTTATTTCTGCTCCAAGAAGGTGTAGTGAAAAGAAAAAACAACCTATCCCTTTCTAGCCGATCACCATTAGATACACCCCAAACGCGAACAAGTAGATGAGCCCGGCTGTCTCTGGGAGTGATGCTCTGGCAGACAACCGGCGCAGCAACAGCGCTCCTGTAACGATGCGCTGGAAGAACGCGGTACCGATACATCTTTCCACATGCTGCCAAAATGCATAGGTGCGCCAGCAGGAACCAACGACACCGGGAACACGGTTTTCCCTGCAGCCCCTCCCGCGGCCGGCGGAGCTCGGCAGCCCGCGGCTCCCCTCCGCCAAACCCGCGGTGGCGAGAGCACCGCATTCGCGAGAGGATTACCCACAGAAGGCGTCCCACTTTCGGCGGCCTGGCGCGGAGAGGGGGGGGAACTACACGACGCAAGTAATCCCGACTGCACTGTGCAGGCGCCCCGGGAGGGGGCAGCTTCTCCCCACCACCACCACCAACTACCACCGTCACCGCCACCGTGTAACAGCTGCCCCCTGCCGCCTCACTGGACCGGGCCCCGCCGCCAAGGCCCGGTACCGCCCGCTGGCCGTGGGTGGGAATTCGGGGCTCTCCCGCGCCGGGGCGCGGGGCCGCGCCGCCCGCAGCCCCCCATCTCTACCACCTGCCAGAGCTTCCCCGACCGCACCGGTAAAGCTCACTCACCGCCGCGGCGAGGCCCCCTCTCCGGGACCACTTGGGCTGCCCTCTCCCCTCACAGGAGGAGGCAGCGCCGCGGCGGCTCTTACTTGCGCTTCTAAAGCGAGACTCCGCTGCGCAAAGCGGGCAGAGGGACTGGGAAGAGACACGCCGCTGCGGAACCGTGCCGTGCCGTGCCGTACTGTACCGTACCTGTCAGCGCTGCCGCGCAGCCGGGCTGTCACCCCGCAGCGCCCCGCCTTGGCCGCGCACACCTGGGCTGGGCTGGGCTGGGCTCCGCGCGGCAAGGTACGGCACCGCGCGCTGCCTGACAGCGGCCCGCGCGCGCCGTGCCGTGCCGTGCCGCCCCCCCCTCCCCCTCCTCCTCCTCTTCCCCCGCGGCGCGCGCGGGGCCGAGCGGGGCGCGGGGAGCGGCGGCGGCTGATTGGGCAGGGGTGATGTCACTCGTGCGTGCTCGCGAGCGAGCGCGGCCGCGAGGGGAGCCGTGACGGGAGAGGTGAAGCGGGCGGGGATGAGGGGAGCGGGAGCAGGTGAGGGGCCGCGGGGAGCTGAGGCGGGGGTGAAGGGACGCCCCAGCCGGCAGCCCCGGCTGCGGGGAGTGCGCGGCCTTAGCGGAGCGGGGGTACGGGGCGGGCGGTCTGAGAGGCAGGGGGAGGGCCGGCCCGTCAGACCGCTGGGCGAGGGTGAGCAGTGAGGGCGTTCGGCACCCTCCAGCCTCGGGCGTCCCGCTACCTGACAGACCGCGGGTGAAACAGCACCGGGCGCTGTCCAGTGAGCATGTGCAGCGCGGCTGTCACACACGCGCACGCACACACACGGCCAAAGGCGCAGTGCGCCCTGTACATGCCTAAAGTGGGGGGGAAGCACAAACGAAGCTGCTGCCCGCACCCCGGCTGTGTCCCTCAGCTGCTCCCGCGCCCGCTGTCCGCAGAACGAGAGGCGGAGGCGAGATGACTTCAGCGATGCTCGGGACCCTCGGGAGATGTGCCCAGCAACACCAGGTCCAAACTCTCAGCTGATGCCCTCCTTCCAAGAGAGGGGAATGATTTTGAAATTACAGGATTCTCCTTAATTTATTTTCTGGACTTTGCATCTTCTATGCAGGATTTTCTTAACTCTTCCTCATTGCCACAAAGGCTAGATAGTTTTTTTTAAAGCATTAGCCCAAGTCCTGGGGCATTTTCCACTTTGTAAATTGCTGCAGAAGTCAAAACTCCCAGAGGGAAAGGACAAAAGAGCTGTGTGAGTGCACAGGCAGGAAGGTTCCCTGCCCCAAAATAAGTATGGGGCTTGCTGCATAGCTGCTTGGAGGAAAGCGAACAGGACCAGAGTAGGGAAATGATCCACTGAAGTCAAAAGCTGCAGGAAAGGCTCATGAAGAATGGAACATGGATCCCACAAAACTATGAGACATGAGTTCCCACCGTACATGAAACACAACTTCTGGGGGGAGCAGGGGCTGCAGCCATGACATTTTATATTTACAGGGAGTGATGGATGACACATAGTCACTAGCTGGCAGAGCACGCATAACACTTGACTAGGTTATGCTACCTGCACAGCAGTAAGGACTATAGAGTAGAAAAATTCAGCTAGTCTGAGGCCCTCAGCCTGATGGCTTGAAGGCTCTTGTTGCTCCATGATCAATTCTTTATGTTGGGAGTAATACAAAAGCACACATACTTTCCCATATGAGAAATCAGGTCTCTGCAATTGGAGGCATCTGGAGGACTGGGAATTTTTTCAGCAACTTGAGGTAAGGAGGGGCAGAGGGAAGTCAGAACACCTTCACTTGTAGCTGCCATCTCAGGTCATTCTTGCATGTCTGATAGGATTTGACCTTGCTCCTCTAAAACACAAGATACCACTGACCTTATGGCTTTACAGTCTGCAGACTGTAGCAAATACCCTTATGTCAATTACAGTGAGATCTTACTCTCACAAACATATGGGTCAGAAGCTTGTTCAAGGATAAAAAAGATAGTTCATAAAAAAAACCCAATAGATTCTCATTTAATCATACCAGAGTTGGAGATTTAAGCTTGGGTCTTTAATTCCTGCATCTTAAGCCAATAGTGAGCATTGTATATGTACTCAAACATGCAGAGAGGGAGAAAAGATGTCACTGTGGATGTGCTCTCAAAGCAGCAGGGATGGAGGTTGCATGCCAGGGAGAAAACTGGGAGGTACCAAAGGTGCAGAAAAAACAGGGAAATAAAGACTGAATAGCAGAGTTTATTAGGGTAAACAGATTAGATTATACAGGGTAGTTTTAGATTCAATATCGGGAAGGCATTCTTCACTATGAGGGTGGTGAGACACTGGCACAGGTTGCCCAGAGAAGTTGTGGATGCCCCATCCCCGGAAGTGTTCAAGGCCAGGTTAGACGGGGCTTTGAGCAACCTGGTCTAGTGGAAGGTGTCCCTGCCCTTGGCAGGGGGTTGGAAAGAGATGATCTTTAAGGTCCCTTCCAACCCAAACCATTCTGTGATTCTATGGTGTTGGCAAATGGTGTATAGTAACAGAAGCCATTTGAAATATTTGTGAGCTTTGAAACTCTGACACAGACTTCACCTGAACTGCCATTTTTAAGCACCTTAATGGCTTTCTTACAGTGAGGATCACAAAACCATTTCACCTCCTGGCGCAGTTTAGAACAGTCTTAGAGCTGCTCTGCATGGTGTTCAGTTCCAGAATGGCCTCAGGCTGCATTTTGCAGCAAGAAGCACTAAAACCATAAAAGTCAACTTCAGGATGGTTTGCTGAAGGGAGTGCTAGGCTGCTTGGCGTGTCCCCAGAGATGTACAGCACAGACAGCTGTATACTGCCACAGGGTGTTTAATATTTGGGATGCTCTCTGAAGGATGTTATTTCCTAACATGCAGTAATTTCAGTTCCAATTTCGTTGCCAGAAGTTAAGATGGCTGTCATACATATTTTGAGGCAGAGTAATTTTTTGCTTAAATGTACCAGTGGGTGTCTCTGCACTGCACAGAACATCCCCGCCTCTCCCTTTGCTTAATTCAAACATCCTTCACTAGAGCCAGGGAGTCAGCAAAGCCAAACGGGGAAAAGAAATCATGCAAAAAGAAGAAGCAGAGTGCATTCAGCACCCGGTGCCTTTGTAATCCATAGCACTCTTCCTATGATGAGTTTTTATCTGTACCTACATCTCTGGGTATTTGATTCCTGCCAGGAATTTGCTCCCGGGAAACAGACGCAAGTAATTTAGAATCTGACCATAAGGATGAAAGAGGCATAGCTGCAACCTGCAGCATTCCTGGAAAAGCAGCAGCCACTGACCTCACTTTGTATTTCCTGCAACAAACACCCATCACATCCACCATGGGGGCAGGGGAATATGAGGCAGCAACAACAGCTTTCTGTTATAATAAAATGGAGACACAGGCCAGCATGAGCTTTATTTACCCAAACCCAGTCTCAGCAATCATTTAGAGGATTAATAAGATTAGCAGCCCCTATTGTTTTGCTAATAGCTGTTTATTTGGAAAATGGGTTTTCTTGTCAACATACAGAAATGACCATATGTTACTCCATACTCCACTACTGCCCTGGAATACTGCTAAAAGCAAAGAATTAAAATGAAAAAAGGAACAATTTGCCCTTCAACTCTGCTCCTATGGAGTTTTACCTGATTGAGAGTAATGTATTAAAATAGCATATTCTTTCTTAGAAAAAACTTGCTGCTGTAAAAAGATTGACAACCCTAACAGTCCATTTAAAAATCCATGGTTATTTGGATTCTTGATGCATATTTGCAGGCATAATTTGAACTCTGTCTGGATCCAAGCCTACCATCTATAAAGTCGATGCATGCAGGTTCCTTTTTATTACTCCCAAATGATGCAAAATATTTCCCATGATATTGAAAATTTCCAAATGAAAGTAAGAGTTTTAGAGTCAGACACCACCGAGCTGAACACTACTCTTGTTGAATTCCAAACTTTCCAAAGTGAATGGAACATGTCAGAAAGGTAATTTTAATTATAAATCTTAAAATAGAGCATACCGCAAGACGTAAGATTGAAATTAGCTTCTGTCTCTCACAAGTCTGTTTTTAACAGCTTGTAATTTAATCACTGAGATTATTATTTCCTATGCCTGGTCTCTTTCATGACTCAAATGTTTCTGGAAAATAATTCAGAAATTTTTAAGGATGTAAAAGGACAAAATTAGGTACTTTTACTGAGAAACAACTTTTCGAACTGTTCTTTTAATAGGAATACTATCCCCTAATTCCTCCACAGGAGGGAGTAGGAACATGAGATCTGGGAAAAAAAGGTTGCTTAGAGCTCAGATTTTTCTGTGCAAAGAAAGATATTCATATCTGACAAATAACCAGAGTAAGAGAGAAATTAAGAGCATGACATGAGAGTATGTTTCCACTCTGCTGTTTACACAGTACACTGGCTAGAGCTGTGAAGCTCTAGGTACAAATCCAGAGCTTGTAACTTTGAGTGTTAGGATACTCTAAGGTACACTGGGGGTTTAAGATGCAGACCCCTCAGATCATGGGTTTGGTGAATAGAAAACCACGTGTTCACCTCAGTCAGTAGATCTCAACTTTTCCATGAATCTAGTCCCACAGATCAAAATGTTTAACTTTCCCATGGTATTATTTCCTCTGTCACCTCTTACCAGGATATCAGGTTCGTACCACAAGACCAGTGACTCAAGCGTCACTTCAGAGAGGCAGAAGTTGCCCACATTCTCACCTGAGTCAAAAATACAGTCTCTCACTCGTCCAGTTCATATTCCATGGTTGCACATAGCCAAATGCATACAGCTGCTTAAACTCATGTAGCTACAGCCTTCCAATAGTAAAACAAAGGAGAAAGCCAAGATAAATTACATTTTTAGAAAACAAATTTTGTGGTCCTATGTTGACTATTTCTCACACATAGTAATACCTATTGAAGCCCACAGTTACTCATTTGACCCAAGTGAGAGATGATCATGTCATGAAGGCAGCATGTCAGTTTACTGACAGTTCTACACATTGGGAAGATGCTTCATTTTTTCTTATGTATATATGAAAATGTGCATAAACACTATGCCAAATGATCCTAGTACTTACTGCAGTTGCAAGTCTTTAAGAATTATTGTTACCTTAGTTTTGTTACCCTGCTCTTATGCATCATGTGAACCTTTGCATGAGCTCAGTGGTTTTCTCTATGAATTTCTGTCACATTCAGTACAAAATGTGAATATATATGATACACTATCTCTGCAATATTTCTTTATATTCATACCAATCAGCCGATTCAGGTGTAATTTACAGTTAAATGGTGCTAAATAAAACCCATGTTCTTTTTATATTGTGCCCATGAGTGCAGTTCCAGAGGGTTCTCCAAGGTTCCAGGCTTTGAAACTTTTTTCTCAAAAACAGGTAGGAAAAGATTATAGTCTCTTTGTTTCAGTAAATGAGATACAAAACAACAGGTGGAAATTCTTAAATAAATTGCAAATATCTCAGCAAGTGGATATCCAACTCAAAATATTGATACCCTGTCTTTTCTTCAGAAATGCTGAGTATTTTCTATATTCTAAATGTGAAGATAGAAGAGCTTCCCCAAAATAAGGCCTGAGGCTGGCACTTCAAGCTGGTTGAATGGAGAATAAAAAACACATCTACTGTCTTTGAAATAAAAATGGCAAATGACTGAAGTTGCTTGCATAGGACGAGATAGTCTGTGAAACGTATGAAGCTTAGTTCTCCTATCTTGCTAAATTGTTTTAAGCATTTTCTGCTATTTGTGATCATGCAGTGTAAGGCTTTCACAAGAAAATGCCCAGATTTCAAAGAAAAATATCTTCATTCACACCTCAGCAATAATGCACACATAATCTTTACTTTCACATTTGGATTTTGCTGTTCTTTCAGCATAATTTTTGAGGGGAAATATATAATGAATATTTGTATGTAACTTTTTATATGCTTTTTAAAATAAAATATTCATCAGAGAGATTATACAAAAAATATTAATCTACTTCAAAGGAGAGGAATTGCTCTGCAGTAGGGTTTAGCATACCTGTTGAGACTACAATATGCTCCAGATTTCTGAAGATTGTTGAGTTATTCTTTGATATTTTCAGAAGCTCTTTTAGAAGGAGCATGTCTGATGGAAGAATCTCAATCACAATAGGTATCTGGCTATTCTATACTTAGCATTAGCTATTGGATGTTTTCCACTAAGGTGTGACAGGTGCCTTGGACTTTTAGCACATTTATTTTTACCCTCACTAGCCTGCTAGTCATCATATAATAGAAATTTAACCTCTGTTGTTTCCTAAATCTTATCTGAAATCAGCCTGACAGGACAAGGCACAGAAGCCAATACAGCCCCTGTCTGACTGTGGAAGGAAAGAGGAGAAAGAGATTAGTGCTAAAAATTGTAAGGCTACTGTTATCTGCGCTGTTAGTTGCCATCAAGGTCAGTAAAGGGTCGTTTCTTTGTTACTGCTGTTGTCTTTAGCTCAGGATGTTGACATGTCTGTGCCAAGGCTGGAGTGCTGCAGTGCTTGCAAAGCTGCTGCGATCTCCCCATTCAAACTGCCTTAACAAAACAACCACAGTTTCAGCTTGGTGGTGAAGGTGAGGCCAAGTTTACTGCTTGCTAGCACATCCCTAACACATTTGCCTGATGATCATTAGTGCAGGAGATAAGGTGTATCAAAATGATGTACTGCTGGTAAGGAATTTGGAACAGCATCAAAATACATCCCCAAGGACTACCATCATCATTACTTAATTCTTATTTCAGACAACAACCCTGCTTAAGCATCATATTGTCGCTGTATCTTTGTTTTCTTAATATCCTGTCTTAGGTGGCCAAACCCCAGCTTTATCAGGTTCATCAGTTACACTACTTCTGTGCAGTTTCTTTCCACTGTCCTGATAAGATTGTACGTTGTGTGAATCCATGGTGAGCTTTTATGTGAGCAGTGTACATAAACAAACTCCAAAGCATGTTTGAGTCCTACAGCTACAACATAAGTGACACGGGAATTTATCACACACCTACTAGTGTTAATGGCAAGGCTAAAATGATGCAACTTCCATATCTGAAATCTGTTTACCTGCCTTGACTGCATGTGCATATAAAAGAAGTAGGGATAGGGGTAGAGATAGAGGTAGATGCATACATGTGTGCATGCCTTTATGCACAAATTAGAACAGTTTTCATCGTGAAAATTACTATGACCTAATTTTCACCTAATACAGTCTTTCCTTTTAGATCTCCAAAAAGTCTTTAATCTTCTCAGCAGTGCATGGGTAAACTTGATTTAAAGTATTCTCATGGGACAGCACAAATTGGCTGTTCAGCAGTTGAGATCATCTAATAACAGGCTAATCTTTAAACTACCAAGACCAGGAACTTCCACTTAAAAAGGCTGTATTTTTTTCACTCATGCTTTTTCAAGCAAGGAGTGTTCCTTCTAAAAAGACATAAAAGTAAAGAAATAAAGAAAGAGAGATGTAACAAACAGTTTTAATACATTTTATAATTAATTTTGCTGAATTTATTATAATGACTGTTAGCTGTGGCTTAGAAGACATTACTTATGAGAAAGATACTGAAAAAAAAATAGGTTCTTAAACCTTTGATTATGTGAAAGTTTAATTAACAATCAGAAAGTTCTTTGCAAGGCTATAGGCATAATTATTGTAGTGTATTTTGCATGTGCTCCAGATATTCAAGTTTCAAATGTTTTAATATTACAAATGTGTTAAAATATTTTCCCATTTCCAGGCGTAGAAGGCAGTGCTGTCAGGGTTCCCACCAGGAAACCTGGCACAACTATCAGCAGCCAGCAATGCACCCTTGCAGCAAAGAGGCATCCAGGGCTACATTACGAAGAGCATTGCTAGCAGGTCAAGGGAGGTGATCCTTCCCTTCTCCACAGCACTGGTGAGACACATCTGGAGTGCAGGGCCAATGCTGGGCATTCCAGTACAAGAGAGACATGGACATACTAGAGCAAGTCTAGTGAAGAACCACAAAGATGAACAAGGCATGAAGCATCTGACCTAAGAGACTGGGCTTGCTGTCTCTAGCTCTGAGGGCTGGGATGTTTTAGCCTGGAGAAAGAAGGCTTAGGTGAGTCTTATAAATATGCACAAATATTTGAGGGGGACTGAGTAAGGAAGACAGAACCAGGCTCTTCTCAGTGGTGTCCATTGACACTATAAGAAGCAATGGGCACACATTAAAATACAGGTAATTTTTTAGTGTGGAGGTGGTCAAACACTGGGACAGGTTGACCTGAGAGGCTATGGAGCTCCATCATTGAAGGAACTTAAAAACTTCTAGGACATGCCCTTCCACAACCTTCCCTAGCTGACCCTGTTTGAGCATGGCGGTTGGACTAGATGATTTCCAGAAATCCATCCTCACACGTTCTGTGATTCTGTGATCAGGATGTTATTCTGCATGCATTTTTATGCAGAAAATTCCAACTTTTAAAATACAATTAATACAATTTTGCAGTCTCTACAAATTTGGGATATGAGACTTTTCCACATAATTCCAAGACATGGTTCATGCACTACATTCAATGGAAATGTACAAAAGTTTTCTTAGCACACTGGCATTTTAAAATAAATACATGGAAGTGTTCACATATGTGAATATGTAATATAATGAAACATCAAAGACATTCCTTATTTTTCAAAAAGAACAAAGATTTGCTATAGGTTAAGTATGTCCATGAGTATTTGCAGAACTGAAGTTTTTAATTTCTTTTTGGGTATTATAATGCATTCATTACAGATACTGTAATATTTCTACAGATCACATTACTTAATCCTCCTCTGAAATACACTCACTTTTCTCAGTGGAATATGTCATGATAAGCAACTCTAAGTTATAAAAACTTCACAATTAATTTCAGAGGCAAGCAGAAAAATAATATATTTATGCACACAACCACAAACACTATTTCAGATGCTTAGGCATTTGTCATGTTCTCGATCATCCCCTGGTGGTTTTTTTGCACAGTACATGATATCTTGAATCGTTTCATTGTTCAATGAATGTGTACAGTAGGAAGCATTCGTGTGTTTTGTTGCATATGATGGCATGATTGGATGCTGTTTGGGCTATTTCAAAGTAGACATAAAATGTGTGGTTTTCTGCCATTCAGAAGGAGCTGATCCATGTGATCTCTTACAGTTTCATGTTCCTTCCAGAAGCCTTTACTTCCTGCTACATCATTTCTTAAATGTAAAAACTACGTGGGTCTTCCGAACAGAAAATCATTAATGTGGGTTAATGATCTCATAAATGGAGGCAACATGGATTATAGGTACATTGAGTTTTCAATGTGGTGGTTTCTTACTGGCACTCTAGGATTCAAAGTAAAAGTCAGTATTTAACTTTTCAGACTGGCAGAATTTCTTCCCTTAAGGTGAGTCTTTGCTGGGGCTCTAGGAATGACAGTGTCAGCCTTATTTGTCTACCTCTCAACTTTTTAATCCTTTTTGACAGAAGTGATGCCTTTATAGTTACAATGTACATGTTTCCATCACACTGTCCACATGATCATTTGAAGAGCTCTGAACCTCTTGGCCAAATCTGAAATACTGAAGTTTCAGAGCTAAATTCTTACACATTTAGTGAAGGCAGGGCAGAGCAGAAATACTTTGTTAATGGCTTGATTTAAGGAAAAGCTGCATTCTATTAAAGATCATAAAATCTTCTTGAGATGGAGTGCCCATTTAGAAGTCCCAAATTCAATGTAAATTGCTTCTTGTCCACAAGAAAAATCTGTCTCACCATCTATAGGATTTGTGCACTACTAATTCCAAACTGAGACTTTTCACTGAGTAAAACACATGGAAACAGTCTACTTTTAGATGATCCAATCTGCTTCGTACATAAAACATGCTGAATTAGTGTCTGAGAGTTGTTACACCACTACCTGATTTTGTGCTTACACATTCGTGCTTGCATGCTCTTCTTCTTGATTAACTGTGTTAACTGTGAGAGGTACTCACATGCAATTCATGTGAATTTGCAGAATGTTTACCTAGTTATAGATACAAATGAAAATAATGTATGAGCATATAAATAGAAAATAAAAGCTTTATTGTGACTTCTTTGAAAGCCAGAAATGCAACTCAGAAAAAAGAAGAAAAATAAAAATTCTAAGAGAAATGCAGTATTAGCCATGTAACATTTCATTTAATGTCAACAAGGCTATAAAAGTAAGTAAAGACAGAAATTACAGCTCCAGCAAGGTTAGTATTTGTTTCTTGGTGGTTTGGTGCTTTCTGTGTTCAGCAGATGCTATACCTCGGGGGGGAAAAAAGCTCCAACAATTACAGTTTACAATTAATGCTTCTGTAGTTCCTAACATTTCAGGGAGTAATCACAGAAAGCTGCATCATTACACTACAGTACACACAAGTCCTCTGTTAAATGGGTAGTTTGCAAAGAGAAATTTAAGTTCAGCCTAGTATCCATGTTTTTTTCATCCAGTGACATTCTAATGGAAGACACAGAAACTGTTCTGAACAGAAACCAGAATGTGAAGGTTTCTGTCCTGAATGAATGACATCATAATTTCTTCTTTCTCATATCTCTCCCATTATATCTTCATTTCTTTTCCACATAGCTTCTGTTAGAGACTGTTAATCCTGCTGGGATTTAAGAGCTAAATGTTACTGGGGTGCAGCCTGCATTTGTGAAAATACACACTTCCCAGGAGAACCATAAAAGCCAGGGAATTCAGATTTTTAGAAGCTATGGGTTTAGAGAATGTGGGTATTAGATATCTGAAATGACAAGTGGCACTTAAGTCCTTTCGTTAACCTACCTCTCTGCTTCTCTGCAGGTGTGTCAAGACCAAATTGTATCAGATCAGTCCAGTCTCTTCACACAACACCCTAACCAGTCTTGTGGGCAGATAAAATGCATAGAATCATAGAATCATAGAATAGTTCGGGTTGGAAAGGACCTTAAGATCACCAAGTTCCAATCCCCCTGCCATGGGCAGGGACACCTCACATTAAACCACGCCACCCAAGGCTCTGTCCAACCCCGGCCTTGAGCACCACCAGGGATGGAGCATTCACAACTTCCTTGGGCAACCCATTCCAGTGCCTCATCACCCTTACAGTAAAGAACT